>JAJOZX010000479.1:745000-972500 GCA_023014485.1 Bathynomus jamesi | reverse complement strand
TGGTGATTCGGAGAGGCAACGTGTGATAGATCGCATACGAGCAACAACATTTCGGGAAGCTCGTGATGCTGGAGCCACCTTTATAACACGTTTATGGGTTGCCAAAAAGTTGCGAAGAAGTGAGGACTTCGTCAAAAGAAATTGGAATAAAACTTTGGATGAATGTGAAATGGATACAACCAAATCTGGGCGCCCAAATTTGCCACTCTCTCAGGAAACAAACGACATCATTGAAAGCGGTACGCGTAAGCGGAAAAACAGCTGTGCTAAACTTTCTAGAGAGATCGAAGTGTTGAGAAGAAAGATCGTTAGTGGTGAGACCATTCGACTGTACCGTCATAGGCAAGGTTTAAAGCCTTGGCATGAACTTCCAAAGCCAAGAAAAACTCAACTTAACATCGATGACAGAATGTGGTTTGCCCATTTTCTTGAAGATTGGGATGTGGATGATTTCATGCATTTAGCTGTCTCCGATGAATTTTTTGTTTACGTAACACGTCGGCCTAACTACCAAAATGATCGAGTGTGGGCCACAACACCAGATGAAATCGATGACAATGAACATTATCGCGAATTCTTAAAAAGTCCAGACTGTGTTGGTGTGTTTGTTTTGTTCACTGCAAAGAAGCTCATGTGGGTGCTGAAGCCAAATGGTCAGAGTTGGGATGGACAGTATTTTCGTGATATTATTCTATCCCAGCATGTCATTCCTTTTCTAAGAAACCCAAACAATGTTATGGATGTCGATCAGGTCACACTTCTGCACGATAAGGCCCTCTGCTTTAAGGCATTAGCCACTCAACAGTTGTTGCGGAACCATGAGATCGATTTCTTTGGAAATGAAGAATGGCCAGGAAATTCTCCTGACCTGAACGTCTGTGAACACATTGGATCAGTTATAAAGGACAAGGTTGAATGTCTCTTGTTTCAAGAACCTGCAGCAAATCGATTTTCGAAGAATACAATGACACAACACATTGAAACTGTTTTAGCAAATTTGCGTAACGATCAAGATCTATTCACGTCACTTTTGGCAAGCTACCCAAAGCGAATTCAGGCTGTCTTGGGGGCCAATGGCGGGAACACCAAGTTTTAATTGTTTCTCATTAAATGCAGGATTAAATTCTCTTTTGTAAGGTATGTTTAGTTTTACTGTACCTCTGATGGTTTAGGCCATGGGCGGGGGGGGGGGGGCTAAGGTTTATTAGAGCCCCGTATACCCTTTTCTTAATGTGACCAATCACTGAAGCCATGAATTAGTGATTTACCGATTAAAAAATTTAGCCGATGCTGATTCCATGAAAAACTACCGATACCGATTCTTTGCCTATATTTAAAAAAATTAATTCCCTTCATAAATTTTTATAATCTAATGTGAAAACTTTCAATTTTCATATTTTTACATTTCAAATTTTTTTAAATGTTTTTCCTTAGCTCACTCCACAATACTTAACAGAATTTGTTGCTCATATACCGTACATAAAATTATGTTAAACAGTTTTATTACTCAGTAAAATGATCAAATACTTTTATTTTAGTTTCATAAATTGAATAACAATATTTAAAGTAATTGGTTTTCCTTATGTTGAAGGTATTTCTTTCTTCAACAATGTCAACAACAAGAAAACTTTTCATTAAAATTTCAAATCCCTGTTGGCCAATTTTAGTAAAGAAATGGGTATATAATTTGGGTTTATAAAATTATTAAAATACTTAAAATAAAGTGAACATAATAAGATGGTTTAATATATAAATTGTAAAGTACATTTGAAAAAACTATATAGGGCTATGGGTTGATTGCCTGTTACCTCTCACCCGCTGAAAATTTCCAGCAGATTTCAGTGGAGAGTTAACGACAAAAACCTTACATTTTTTCGTTATAGAGTTATGTATGTGGAGGTCTTGAAAGGACCTCGGTAGGTAGTGTTTTTATTGGGTTAATGTTAAATTTATTTGCCTTCGGTATTTTAGCATTGCATAATGGTAAAGAAAGAAATTACCTTACCATACTATTTCGTTGGGCCTCGCTTTTGGTTGTAGGGCGCGACGATCTTTTTCGATGTAGGGCCGTGCTACGATGGAGTTACACGAGTTTATTTGATTTAATTAATATAGGCAATAACTAAGCACACCGGACAAAAAATTAGTCACCCCTCTCAGAATGTACCTAATAACGTGTGACGGCGCATCTGGCCTTGATAACCGCACGAATCCGGCGAGGCAGAGACTCTACGAGGTTGTGCATGTACTGAACATCGATTTGCTGCCACTCGTTCATCAGCCGGTCCCGAAGTTCCGCCAGAGTCCGTGGGTGTCTATTCCTGCGCTTCACTTTCTGTTTCCAGCCTGAACAACACCTTCGACGCATTCAGGATTAAAGGCTTCATTGGACCTGCGATGTACTCGTCGCCTCCCATCATTGGAGAACAAACAAAAACGGGACTCATCGGACCAAATTACACGTTTCCAATCTGCCGCAGTCCGGTTTTTGTGCCTCTGAGCCCATTTATAACGTGCCAATTTGTGACTTGCTGTTAACAGCGGCCTCTTCCGTGGTACCCTGCTCCAGATGTCCATCGCATGCAGTTCTCGTCGCAATGTCCGTTCGGAAATTGGTCGCTGGAGAACCTCATTGGTTTCTTGGAGAAATTGTTCTCTGGTTTGAAAACGATTTGCAGTTACTTGACGAGAAACATGGCGGCGGCCCCTATTGTCGAGAATTGTTTTCCGGCCACAGTTACGCCGTCGATTGTCAGTTGATTGCGAACTACACCACTCCTTGTAAACTCGCTGAACAGTACGCGTTGACACACCAACAAATTGGGCTACTTCAGACATTTTGTGTCCGTGGGCTCTGCCAAACACGATGGCTCCTTTTTGCCACTGAGTAACGTCTGCCTCACGACCCATTTTGCAGACTATATCCAACACACACTTTGTTCTTCACCACCTCACGAAACAGATCTGATCCTGTGTGCTACGTCACCGCTACTTGTCACTTACCAATGCTACATCAGCGCCCTCTGTGTGACCTTGAACTTCCTACTATCGGTGCTATTAGGGGTGACTAATTTTTTGTCCGGTGTGCTTATATTTAAATTCCTTATTAGGTTTATATTACTTGTTATTCACTCAGAACTTATAGGATTAAGTACATCTTCCTTGCTTAAAAGCAGCTCTGAGTGCCGCAAAATATAAATCGTCTCAGGAATTCGCTGACTCTTCTCTCGAAGTAATTTTCATGAGTCAGCAGTGGAAAATTTTGAATACGAAATAATAAATTTTTCTTCTTGTTAGGTGGGCCCAATTGGGTTCTATGTACGGCAATTACTTCCATTTCCAATAGGCTATGTCGCCAATTCCGAGGCAATTTTGTAGATATTTAATTCAATGAAATAATAACACTGGTATGCATATGAAATTTTTTTGTCTGCTGTGAGGGTTTTTTCAACTCATATTATATAATTCGACCATACTGAATTCGAAAATGACATTGGTTTTCCTCAATCAGGTCAGGTTTTTTCTCTATTGGCCATTTATTATAAGTCCAATTTTATCCGCAAATTTATTGATTTTTTTAGCTTAAACACTGTAGATACGAGTAATATTATAAGAACACTCGTGAAAAATGAAAACATTGTGTGAATAAATACTTTTATTCATACAATGAATATGGAAAAAAGTTTATTGAGGAAGGAATGAAGTTTTTTGGCTTTCCGTCTGTGTTTTTCTTCGGGCACGTCTCGCTTCAAACACCAGCAATAGTCCGCCAGCATATTGATATCCCAGTTTCCCTGGTACCTCTCTTCCATTATTTTGATATCTTGGTGAAATCGTTCACCCTGTTCCTCACTATAATCCCCGCAATTTTCAGGAAAATAGTCCAAGTGGGACCACAAAAAGTGCATTTTTATGGACATGCGCGACCCATGAGCTTTGAAAGCTTCCATCAAGTTTTTGACAACGGACTCGTATTCTGGACTTCTACGCTTGCCAAGAAAATCAGTGACAACTGATTTGAATGCCTGCCAGGCATTCTTCTCAGTTGGAGTCATTGCGTTTTCGAACTGAGTATCCTTGATCAAAGTTCGAATTTGAGGACCATCAAAAACCCCAGCATTTAGTTTAGCATCAGATATATGAGGAAATTTACTCTCGAGATATCAGAATGCTGAACGCTCCTTATTCATTGATTTTATGAAATTTTTCATCAAGCCCAGCTTAATATGAAGTGGTGGGAGCAAAATTTTTGTTGGTGGTACAAAGGGCACTGAAACGACATTATGCGACCCAGGTTCAAAATTCTCTCTGGATGCCCATTCACGCTGTGCATAGTGCTTCTCATCCGCTCGGCTATCCCATTTGCAGAGGAAACATGGGTATTTCGTGTATCCCCCTTGCATTCCCAATACAAATGCCACAATCTGAAAAAAAAAGGAA
The DNA here is from genome assembly GCA_023014485.1 of Bathynomus jamesi. Classification (NCBI taxonomy): domain Eukaryota; kingdom Metazoa; phylum Arthropoda; class Malacostraca; order Isopoda; family Cirolanidae; genus Bathynomus; species Bathynomus jamesi. Next base: position 968,060 of record JAJOZX010000479.1, on the reverse strand, counting down.
AATATTTAAAGAATTTAGAGAATTTGTTCTATCAGATGAAAAAATCTATGCATTGGACTGTATCACTTCTCTGGGGAAGTTAAGTGTTCTTATACGCTCTCAAATAACCTTTGGAAAAACAACATAGTCAATAGCAATAGTTTACTTATGATATTAGTATTACCTTCAAATCTCCACAGATCCTCCAGTTATGTTGGTCGTATACGAGAGCATCCAGTAAAATTTTCATGTTATCGTAGCTCTCAGTAAGTTGTACGGAATGTGCTACAGGGACTGATGCAACCATATTCCCAATGTTCAGAAGTACTGCTTTCAAACTTCGTTTAGACCAGTCTATAAATAGCCTCCATTCTGATGCATTATATGGCAGGCCCAAGGATTCAATTAGCCCCTCAACATTGCAGCAGTACACTAAGGAAGAGGTATTTTCGTGCACTGCAAAAAACTTGCGGAATTCTTCCTCTCGTTTCCTATACCAGGAGAATGTTGTTCCCGGAGCGAGTAAGTTGTCCTCTCGAAGTCGTGAGTCCAAGATCTCGGCAGCTAATTTGGAAAGTCCTAAATCCCTGATAAGATCATTAAGTTTGGCCTGGTTCAGAGGCCTCGGCTCATTTGAAGCGGTATTTTGAGGTATATACGACTGGGACTGGTCATTGGCATTGGTCATTGATTCATCATCAGAATCATCGAAGTCCAGGGTTTGAGGTGGGTCGGGTATTGGAATTCCAGGACCATGGGGTACAGGTCTCATAGCAGAAGGAAGGTCAGGGTATACAACAATGTGTTTATTCTTCTTGTTAACTCCTGAAAATAGAAACACAGAAACATGGATATAAAACTTGCATATGAAATAGAAGAAGCATTCAGACAGTGGCGGCTCCTGAGGGAAGGCTGCGGTCTGTAAGATATGAAATAGGTCGATGGAGTCTGTATATTTTCTTTTTCATTCATATTGTCCCTTCGGGGACAATATGAATGAAAAAGAAAGAAAATATACAATCATTGTATATGTAAATGTAACTTGTATAACAATATGTATGTGTAAATGTATTTTCTATAACAATATGTATATGTAAATGTATGATTACCATTATGGTGAATATTATGCTATATATGGTGAATATTACATTATGGTGAATATTATGTCAAGTTTCATACGAGGATTTCAAAATATTTAAGAAAAAAAATTTATAAGCCTACCTTGGAGGTTTGTCATGCAGAAATAGCAATCTGTCACGTGATCCTTTCCTTCTCTCCAAATCATGGGAATTCCAAAAGGCAAAGATTTCGCTCTGCCTTTGCTCCATCTTCTCAAATTTTCAATGCACGTCTTGCAGCACATATGAGGGGCGAAATTTTTGTCCTGGTCCACTAGCTTAATTCCAAAGTATGCTCTATACATTGTCTTCACAAATTTAGTGATTTGGGACTGGTTATTTGGCATGGTAACCGTCCCACATATGTAGCAGAATCTATTGGGATCATTTTTACACGCTCTATTCATTATGAAATATTTTATCTATATCCCTGAAAAGTAAAAAAAGATATTATACAAGTGAAACAAGTGATGATAGATGTTACTGTTCCAATTCCGCTTTGACAAAATCACGAAAAATTCTATTTTACTTATGAGGCCATAGCCGGATAACCTGAGCTGATTGAGAAAAACGGATTGCAGATTCGAAATCAGCAGGAAAACCTCTATAAGAATCACTTACAAAACCTTTGACAGCAAAATTGATGCATACCAGTGTAATTTGTATTTAATTAAGAAATAAAGGTACCGCATACGATACCATGTTGTAAGTGTATATAGTTTTTCCATAGTACAACTTAATATAGAATTATTATTGATATAGAGGAGGAGATTACAATAGTTTATAATATTTAGAGAAAATGTAAATTTATGGGCAACTTAACTTATTAAGCTTTGCCTTTTTCCTGAATGTAAAACACTTTTATATAATTACACTTTGAAATGAAAGAGTATAAATTATCATAAATAGGGTTTTTTGTCTGTTCATTTTTCTATGAATATAGATTTTGTTTTGTAATGAAAATTTCAAAATTTCAAATAATCGGTGAATCAACTAAATTTCGCCGATGCCGATGCCTAAAAAATGGCCAATTCTGCCGGTGCCGATGCCGATTAATTGGTACACCACTACCTTGAACCCAACAATCATCAATAGAACTCTTGGTTGACATTAGCACTTGTTAAGTTTCTGTGAATAAGAACCACACGTTTCAATTAACAATTTTTCTTGTTTTTTACTATAATGATAACTTGAAAATCTAAGATTTGTGTGAGGGCCACTCATATCCTTTGGAAAGGTTCCTCTAGGATCTTGCTTGGTAATGAAAGCTTTCTCTTCAGGAGATAAATTCTCGACGAAATTTCTCTTATCAAAAGTTAAAGCGTGAATTAAATGAGTAGGCAAATATTCTTGGTAGAAATTAGGATTTGTTAATGAATAGCATTTTCAAGAAAATTTGTTCTTTATAAAATTTCAAATCTCACGGTTTTTGCTTGAAATTTTAAATTGTATAGTGGTACAAACTCATCGTTATCAGGGAATTCAAAAGAAACACTAGAAGTGTGATTTGCTTCAATTGCTTTTAATTCATTCCTTTGTTGTGATAAGTCGCCAGCCTCGCAATTATTAGTTGCAGATTTCAAAAAAATTTTAATTATATAAAAACTTTCGTTCTCTTTGACTTGTTTCTCTTTAGTTTTGTTTTACTTCCTCTGCTTTCATACTTAGGTTATACATATTTTATTTTATCTTTCAATTAAATCTAAAATACTAATAAATTTGTCTAAAAATAATTAACGTGGAATACAGATATACAGTTAATTTATTATGTACAATAATTTGCGTTACATGAACAAAATCGATTTTCACAATGTCGATGTTTGACTTTTTGCAAGTACACTATATGGATTTCAGATTTCAAACTCATTTCAGATTTTCAATGAAAATAACCTAATTAAACTAACTTTTTAATATCGAAATTATGCATGTCAACATTGTGCAGGATCGACCTTACGCATGCCGACGTTGTGCAGATCGACTTTTTTCCGCTACCCGAATAAGGCTGCGGTTACACTGCATGCATTTTTGTACGATCATATCTTCTGACGAATTCGGGCGTATTGATTCGCACGAACGTATGGTTACACTGTACACGATAAACAAGAATAAATCAGTTTGATCTCATCGTCGAAACGTTGAATGTGTGTGATTTTGATGCTGTATAAGAATTTTATTTAATGTAAAACAATGTGTTTTATGATTACTGATTCTAGAAAAGCATAAAAGAGTGGGTAAACCAATTGAATTTAGAAAGAAACAATTATGGAGAATATCACACTTTTTGATGAACTACAGCAGCAACCTAAAAGTTCTTTTGGTACTTTCCTGTTATCACGGACCCCAGACTTTTTGCCAGATTCGTACGCCACTTGCCAGCTTGCCAAATTTCATTGCCAATTGTTTTTTTAATATTAAGTAACTAATCTAACCTAACCAGGGGTTGGGTTAGGTTAGGTTAGTACCTAACATTTAAAAAAAAATTGTCAATAAAATTTGGCAATCTGGCAAGTGGCGTCCGAATCTGGCAAAAACTCTGGGGTCCAGGATAACAGGAAAGTACCCTTTGAGTATTTCAGAATGATGCCAGAAACTTTATTACAATTCACAACTTACTTGTACTATTTATTTCCTCAGCTATTTCTATCCACAGTCTCTTAACAATATCTCGATTAGAGTATGATTTGTGCTTTTGATCCCACAATTCAAGTCTCCCTTGAACATTTGTAACTAATTTCTCACAGTCCATCTTGACCTTCACGATATCAAATTGACACTGAAACTGAAAGTTCTGACGAACAAAACAAAATAGTTTGATCAGAAAACGCGAACGGACGTGTTCGGACAAAATCTGACGATCGCATATCATGCACTGTAACCACTTCTATTCGATTGTACACGCTTGACCAGTTCGTACCAATTCTGATGAATACGCCCGAATTCGTCAGAAGATTGATCGTACGAAAACGCATGCAGTGTAACCGCAGCCTAATGTATGCCTGACGACTCGTGCCGCTAAAGGAGTTGCATTCATTGGCAAAGGCAGGATTATCGGAAATCTCCACTTGATGGAAACGTTTTTCGGATTTCTACCGCCTCAACCCTTATCTGCAGATATGGCGAAGAGTTGAAACACCTTAAAACGTTTTTGGAATGGGAGAGGCATTCTTGTTTTTTGCTTTACAAATATAATAATACATTAAATTCAATGCCCAGTTAGGTCAACTGTACTCCCTTTTATATATACTCAATTTTATATATATATATCTATATATATATATATATATATTTATATATATAATATATATATATATATATATTGACGATTGGTTAGGTTAAGTCGTAATATTTTCGTTAGTTTTAACGTTTTATTTGATGGATCCATTTAAAAAATGGGATCAAGTAAAGATAATCCCTCCCAGGTCACACTAGTAAAGCAAATCCCTCCCAGGTCACACTAGTAAAGCAAATCCCTCCCAAAAATGACCATGTAAAGATAATCCCTCCCAGAAAGTAAAGTAAAGTGAAGCAGTCTGACATAAGGATAAAAATTAAGAGAATCTTTTTTTAAAAAATGATTTATTTGAAAACAAAATTTATTAAAATTCATTTATTACAATGGATCAAGTAAAGATAAGCACCCCCAACCTTTTTTAGTTAGCTTTATAAGGCTAACTAACGAAAATATCACGACTTAACCTAACCAATCGTTAGGTCAACTGTACGCCCTTGACGATTGGTTAGGTTAGGTCGTGATAATTTCGTTAGTTAGCCTTATAAAGCTAACTAAAAAAGGTTGGGGGTGCTTAACTTTACTTGATCCAAAGTCTTTAATTAAAGCGGTATTGCGGTATTGCGGTAAAGCGGTATTACCAACTTTACCAAGTAAAGATGATCCCTCCCAAAAAATGATCCAGTAAAGATAGTCCCTCCTTTTTCTGTTGGGAGGGATTATCTTTACTTGATCCAAAAAATGTCTCCTAAAGATCCTAGTGTAGCTTACGTTCCCCAACTTTGACCTAGTGTAGTTTGTGTCCCCTTTTGAGTCAAGGGGACGTAAACTACACTTGCTCCAAATCATTTATTTAGTCCTAACATCAGTACTAAGTTCGGATCTTTTCCAAATGGACGACCCCACGGGATTTAGCTGAAAATTTGTATACTAATAAATTTTTATAGTCTAATAACGAAAATGACATTATTTTCCTGAAGAAATATGCGCAACATACGAAAAAAATTGCATTTATATGCGCACTAGTTTGCATGGCGCATGACCGTTATCTACTTTACACCGCTCATGACGCCAGGATAAGAGGTTGCTGTGTAGCCCACAGCTAATTGAATGCCCGGTTAGGTCAATTGAATGGCCGGTTAGGTCAACTGTACGCCCTTGACGATTGGTTAGGTTAAGTAGTGATATTTTCATTAAAACTAACGAAAATATCATGACTTAACCAAACCAATCGTCAAGGGCGTACAGTTGACCTAACCGGGCATTCAATTGACCGGAGGCAACTCGCAAGTAGATAGATCACAGCACTGCATTATCATATGCTCACACTACAACAATAATATTCAGGCTAAATTAGGTCTAAGCAGGCAACAACTTAACATTAATAATAACAACAAAAATTAATGTTTATACGAGTTCGTATGGAGAAAAAGGTATTGAAATGGAGATTTATTTATTAAAATATTATGAAATATTGCAAATTTTAATAAATAAAGGATATTATCTGCGTTTTATTTTGTAAAACCCACTACATGACAATACATAATTTAGATAACGATCATGCGCCATGCAAACTAGTGCGCATATAAATGCAATTTTTTTCGTATGTTGCGCATATTTCTCCAGGAAAATAATGTCATTTTCGTTATTAGAATATAAAACTATTAGTATATAAATTTTCAGCTAAATCCCGTGGGGTCGTCCATTTGGAAAAGATCCCTAAGTTCAATCAAAATATTCGAATCATTTACAGTTATCCCAATACGGATATAGAGAGGAATAGTACACAGTATGTATATATAACAATATCGTTTAGTTATTCTTCCAATATCGTGCAAATGACAACGGTCAGCAGTATTGCTTGCACATATTTGTTTAGCTTATGTCGTTAGGAGTTTTATGTAAGAGTCTCCTATATTTACGTTCTTGGAACAACAAATATTGAATCAATAAATCCGCTGGAGTCTTATATTTAACTTGATTAGGTACATTCATCTTTCAACAAGCATCATTGTTGACTCTCTGTGTTTAATCGCTTTCGAAGCCTAGTGTTTTCTCTGTTGAATTTTCACCGTTCAGATCAAATGCACCCTCAACAAGTAGTTTCCGGATACCCTTTGGTATCATTCTTATTCTCATAGTATAAATGTCTACTCGATTCAATTCGTTCAATATTCATGGGTACGAACATGGTTTAGTCCTTCGACTTTATAGGGTCTGATCTCAGTTCTAACTGACTAACTAACTAACTAACAAACGCCGAATTATTTCCAACAGGTGAAAACTTTTCCGATGGTTTAGCTGAAGCAGGAGGTGGGGAACCTGCGCCCGCGAGCATAATGTGTAATTAAATTAGTATAATTTAATTGCCCGCGGACAGTTGGATTATTTAGAGTCATACAGTACATACATCTTTACCCTTTCAGGAAGACAGGTGCAAATTGGTAGCGTTTCAAATACACGCATTCATAACTTAACCCTACAAAAAATTCCGTCCTTAAATTAAGGGTTAATTATGCCCAGAACTATTTTTAAAGCTGCACTTTACTCGGTAGAGAGTATTTTAGTTGAAATTTTCTCGCCATACAATAAAGGTTCCCCACCCCTGGTTTAGAGCAAAGATGGGTAGGTGGGGGCAAACTATTCGAGATAAAGTTTCACTATATCGAGCACATTTACAGTATTTTTAAACTAGGGGTATTTGGACATCAACCAGAGTCTTGAGCCTAGTTAGGCCTTTACGAGGAAATTACATAATATAGGCTGTTAAGTTGGGTTAGTAGGGAATACCCATTCAAATTGTGAACCGAAGTACCTAGGCCTTATTAATTCAGTGAAAGCGAAGCTCAACCTATATATAGACCACAAAAATCCGACATATACCGTACAGTTTATTCTTCATGACAAAAATAATAAAAAAATGCAATTTGAAGTACCCATATTTAAATAATGAGATAAATAGGTTTTAGTTCTAAGGAAAGTGAAAAAAAAGAGGTGTACCGGCTTTAGACTCACTGACTTAACTGCGTCTCTTCTTCTGGGGCTAGCATGGAGTGGGTCATGGGGTCTTTGTTGGACCGACAGCTCGGTAAATAGAGCTGTAAATATTTTGCATAAAATCAAAACCTTATGGTCGAGGTTTTGGTAACGATACCAAGTGGTTGATATGTAATCAGCACAAGTATATTATTGGTTAGTTTATACAGCGATAATATCTAGTGTACGATCTCTACGTGTGCACAGCGTAATTGTAGAGCTAGTTTGTACATTCTCCTCTTTCCTGCAAAATTTCTTTGGTTATTTTTCCAGGGTCAAGATATTTTTTTTTACCTTATGCTGTTTTATCCATTTTTCTACTACTACTAGAATAGGTTAAAAATGAACCAATTTTATAACAGATACCTCCCCGAGTGGACCGAAAGGTCTTTGAGGTTTCCTCTCTCTCTCTCTCTCGAGGCGACTGATTTGGTAAAGGACTTGGGTGTGCTAATTAGCAGCGACCTTAAGTTTACCAAACAGGGCATAGAGGTGGAAAAAAAAAAGCCCAGAAGTTGTTGGGTTATATCAGGAGGAAATTTAGATTTCGGAACAAGGAGATTGTGCTCTCGCTGTACAATTCTCTGGTTCTGCCGCACCTGGAGGATGCTGTGCAGTTCTGGTCGCCCACCCTCAGGAAAGATATCGAGGGGCTGGAGCGAGTGCAGGCGAGGGCCACAAAGTTAACCCCTTCCGTTAGGAATATGGGCTATAATCGACGCTTACGCGCCCTGAATTTGTTTTCGCTGGAAACTCAGAGGCTGCGCGGTCAACTCATCGAGGTTTTCAAGTTCTTACGCGGGTTCAACAATGTCCATTTTAGAAGCATGTTTAGTTTAAATGATAACCCAACTCGCAACAATGGTTGGAAGTTGCTTTTGAAACGATTTAGGACTAGCGTGTGTGGGAATTACTTTACATATAAAATCTGTGACACGTGGAACAGGTTACCTTCAGAAGTTGTGAACAGTTCCTCTTTGGATCAGTTCAAGAAAAGGTTAAACCAAATGTTGCACACTATTTGAGGGTGTAGAAAATTTTCTGTGGCACCCGTTGCCATTGGTACCTCCTCGGTATGGGCCGCAAGGCCTTTTGAGGTACTTCTTTTCCTTGTAACTCCTTGTAACTCTCTCTCTCAAGCCAGGAGAAGTACGTTGCTTCTGCAAACCGGGAAAGGAGGAAGATAAAGTCCTTACCCGGGCAGGGAACGGCACACTTAAGGAAGGAGTTAGAGAAGCTGCGCGTGGCTAGCCGGACGACTGCGATCGTTGTCCACGCTGGTGGCAACGATCTATTCCTCTAAGGCGGTAGGGTAGGTTCGACCGAAGGGATCATCACCGAGATCATGTCTCTTGCGGATGATCTAAAACTTAAGAGAGACAGGGGAATGTTGATGGGTATTTTACCGCGGATGAATGCCAGTGACTACGCGCTCAGTAAGGTCATTGGCATCAACGAGAGGATGCAAGACTTGTGCGTCCCACTGGGCGTGAGGTTTCTTGACCCCCTTCGACGAGTTTACGGGTAGGTGGGACCTTTACCAGAGAGATGGTGTCCACCTCAATGACAGGGGTAAAGGTGTGCTAGGCACGCTGCTCGACGGGCACCTATACCGTGTGGTGGGGTCAAGCCCGGGGATTGATGACGGGCCTCCACCGGGGGGAGATGATCTTGAGCCTCTGGCGGACGTACCTTCAACTGAAGGGTGCCTCCAGGTACAGGTGGGTGACCCTCCTTCCCCGTTGGAGGAGGCTCGGGTTTCTTTAACTCAAGACAGCCCTGGCTGCTCGGGAAACGGATCGTGGTGGGGAGCGGTCAGAATAGAGAAGGCTCCCTCCGTGCAGTGCTTTTTAATGCAAAGTCGATTAGGAATATGTTTTGCGAGCTACGGTCGCTCTTACCATCAGAATACCAGGATATCGTTGCTATCACCGAGTCCTGGATTCATACTGATCATAGGAACTACGTTGGGGAGTTCGAGATTCCCAGGTATAGAATGTTTCACAAGGATCGCAGCCGTGGGGCGGGGGAAGGCTACTAATATACATCAGGGACACGTTGAGTCCGGCTGACTGCCAGTTCCGATCGGAACGGGAGCTGCTTGGCATCGATCTGAACGGAACGTGGGAGGGACGAACTATAGGTTAATCTTGATATATAGACCTCCGCATCTCCTCCTCGAGGAGGATACAGGCTATAGTCCTGTACACTAAACTCCGTAGCCTGCTAGGGGACAGGGTGTGTGTAGTTTTAGGAGACTTCAACTGTCGCGCCGTAAACTGGGAAGACAGGACTGCTGATACTGAAGGTTGGAGGTTAGGTGACTTTGCTGATGAGAACTTCCTGACTCAGTGGGTCAATGGGCCTACACGAGGCGAAAGCGTTCTAGACTTAGTATTCACGACCGAAGGCAACCTCGTCACTGGCCTCACCGTTGACGAATCGTTGGGCGGGAGTGATCACGGTCTGATTAGGTTCTGTCTGTGTTCTGTGTCACTCGGGTGAAGCGTAGTAACACGAGAGGCAGTAAGCTCGATCTACGGCGGGCGGACTTTGTTAGGCTCCGGGATAGCGTAGGTGAGATGGGGTTAGAGGTCGGCGGCGATGTTGAGGTAGTGTGGAGTGCATTCCGGACCAGTTTATGGTACTGTAGTCTGTTGCCATACCCTCAAAACCGTTCACCCTTCCTTCAACGCAGCCGAAGTGGTTCAGTCGGGACATCGCTTCGGCTATCCGAAATAGGAAAGCTGCGTATAGGTGGGCGAAGGCCAATCGTTCCCATGAGAAAACTGAGGCGTATGTCCACCTGTGCAGGGAAGTGAAGGCGAAGGTTAGGCTAGCCAAACGTAACGAAGAACTCCGGGTGGAAAGCCTCTGCAAGGGGAACTCTAAGGAGTTCTTCAGTTATGTTAATAGTAGGAAGCCCATTAGAAGCATGATAGGCCCGTTAAAGGACCACAGCGGCGCGCTGCGGACCTCCGACGCGGACATCGCTAATGTGCTAAATGAGTACTTTGTGGGAGTGTTCACCAAGGAGGACAACCGCGTTATCTCCGAGCCAGGCGTCAGGCACGACGGCGCTGGCCTGGATAGTGTTCGGTGTACCGCGACAGGCGTTGCTATACAATAGACAAACTGAGGGCGTTTAAGGCTCCAGGGTCAGACCAGTTCTTCTTCAGAGTTTAGCGGGAAGTGCACGACCAGGTGGCTCCCCACCTGGCTACAGTCTTCAACAAATCGTTGGAGACGGGCCAGGTGCCTGGTGACTGGAGTGAAGCCAACGTGACCCCTATCTTTAAGAAATGGGATCACGAAAGTACAGGGAACTATCGTCCCATTAGTCTCACTTCGGTTGGAGGTAAATTATTAGAGGGGCTAACAGTGGATAGGATCGTTGAACATTTGGATTCCTACAAGCTCCTTAGGGACTCCCAACTTGGGTTTAGGCGGCACAGGTCGTGTCTCACCAACTTGCTCGAGTTTTTTCTCATCATGTGGAGTGAATACGATAAGATTAGGGCGATTGATATACTTTATCTCGACTTTCAGAAAGCCATTGATAAGGTACTTCACTGCCGGCTAATGGCGAAAGTTCGCGCGCTAGGTATAGGTGGGGAATCAGTTAGCTGGATTGGAAACTGGCTGAAAAATAGGCGGCAGAGGGTTGTAATTAAAGGGACTAGTTCGGGTTGGGCCTCGGTCACTATCGGGATTCCTTAGGGTTCCGTTTTGGGGCCGCTGTTGTTTATCATTTACATAAATAATATCGACGCTGGCATCGTCAGCTTGAGTCCAATATTAGGACGCCCGAAGCGATTGAGCAACTGCGTGCGGACCTACGAAGGATAGGAGAGTGATCCGAAACATGGCAAATGCCGTTTAACTTGGGTAAATTCAAGGTGATGCACATTGGCTACGCCTATCCCAAGTCGGACTACTCCATGTTGGGGAGTACTGTAATATCGAGGCCACTGATTTGGAAAAGGACTTGGGTGTGCTAATTAGCAGCGACCTTAAGTTTACCAAACAGTGCATAGAGGTGGAAAAGAAAGCCCAGAAGCTGTTGGGTTATATCAGGAGGGAATTTCGATTTCGGAACAAGGAGATTGTGCTCTCTCTGTACAATTCCCTGGTTCGGCCGCACCTGGAGTATGCTGTGCAGTTCTGGTCGCCCACCCTCAGGAAAGATATTGAGAGGCTCGAGCGAGTCCAGGCGAGGGCCACAAAGTTAATCCCTTCCGTTAGGTATATGGGCTACAATCGACGCTTAAGCGCCCTGAATTTGTTTTCGCTGGAAACTCGGAGGCTGCGCGGTCAACTCATCGAGGTTTTCAGGCTCTTACGCGGGTTGAACGATGTCGATTTTAGAAGCATGTTTAGTTTAAATGATAACCCAACTCGCAACAATGGTTGGAAGTTGGATTTGAAACGGTTTAGGACTAGTGTGTGTGGGAATTACTTTAAGTATAAGATCTGTGACACGTGGAACAGGTTACCTTCAGAAGTTGTGAAAAGTTCTTCTGTGGATCATTTCAAGAAAAGGTTAGACCGAATCTTGCACACTATTTGAGGGTGTAAGTTTTTTTCCCTAGCACCCGTTGCCATTGGTACCTCCTCGGTATGGGCCTCAAGGCCTTTTGAGGTGCTTCTTGTCCTTGTAACTACTTGTAACTCTCTCTCTCTCTCTCTCTCTCTCTCTCTCTCTCTCTCTCTCTCTCTCTCTCTCTCTCTCTCTCTTTACGATATTTTAAAAACAGAGACATTGCTAATTTCAAAGCTATGTAATGCGAAAATAAATTTCGGTCTCGTCTCACTCAGAGGTATTGCTATGGGAACCAGATAACTCAAAAGAAAACGGAAAACTCAATCGAGGCTTTACGCTGTATTGCGGCCATTTTGATTTTAGTATCACTTTCAGATTAACTAAACTGGATTAAAATGTAAAAGTACATAGCTCCGTTTACTGCTGGACACCAAAAATGTCATGAGTTATTTTATTTATTATTTAGTTGAGTTTAACTTACGTTTATTTATACTCATTTCTACCGCTTCACACCGATTCTGAATTCTATACAACGGCATTGGTAACATGCGGCCTGCATTTCAAACGAAAGATTTCGGAATGACAATTTTCACTCTTTACTGGTTTATTATTATTAACTTGGAAAATAAGTGAATTAGTGGGTAAAGGCGGATCGAGATATACTGTTGCACTTTAGCCCATAAAGAACCAGAAAAATAAAAAATAAAAAAATTCTGGTGAAAAAATCTACCAGTGTTCCTTAATGGGTTAATATACGCAGAGAGAACTCTTGATAATAATTTTTACTCCGTTAAATTAAATTTTAATAACAAATGTAGGAGTAGAATAGTGGCAAAATGGACGAGTACAATGCACCCCCACCCCCTTTCTTGCAAAGGGGGGAAACCTCTTTGGGGGAGAAGGTGGGACGGCCTCACCCCCCCAAAGGGGCACACCTAACCTAAGGGAGAGAGAGAGAGAGAGGAGGAGGGGACCCAGAGGAAGGGTCTTCGCTCGGCGAGAGCCAAGCGCATATGAGTCCTTCAGCCACTCCGCCGCTCTCTTATAGGGCCCCTAATCAGCCAGTTGGCTTAGAAGGCTGAGTTTCCAGATTGTGCTATGTATTTAATTAAACCCTCTATTAATCAGCCGGTTCGCTTATAAGGCTGATTTGCCAGTTTGCGCCATGTATTTAATTAATCCATATATTCTGGCTTAATCAGCCAGAGCCAGCGGGCGCCACAGCTAGTTGGCTTAGAAGGCTAAGTTGCCAGATTCGTTATTTATTAAATTATTCCATATATTAATCAGCCAGTTGGCTTAGAAGGCTGAGGTGCCAGATAGCAATATTGATTTAATTAATCCTTATATTCTTCCGTCATCTGACTTAGAATGTTGAGTTGCCATATTGCATTATTTATTTAAAACATATCCGGACTTTAAGATCGATTTGACTTAGAAGATCGATTTGACAAATAGCAATTAATTATTTTGAAATCCGCTGTAGAAACCAAACAAATGATATAATTGTGTACAAACAAAAAGGAATAAATAAAACGCCAATACGTCATTGTTTATTTAACTGAATTAATGGATATACAATGGGTGTGTATATATATATGGTCAAATAATAGCATCATGAATGGAAAATATATATATATAATCATACAAAACAGTGTATCATCAAAATATTAGTACAGGAAAAATATAGTTATATTAAATATATTGAAAATATACAAAACAGTATTATCAATATATTAGTACAGGAAAAATATACAGTTATATTAAATATATTGAAAATATACAAAACAGTATGATCAATATATTAGTACAGGAAATATATACAGTTATATTAAATATATTGAAAATATATGAAACGTATAATCATATTAGTACAGGAAAAATATATATTGTATTTACGTTTTACGGTGCAAAACGCTAAACTCGCATGTTGATAGAGTCTACATCCACATCGCCGTTACTTTGTACGACGTGGTAAAACTGTCCAAGCATCACTTCACCGTTTAACTGATACAGCGGTCTATACTCGATATAAATGGCTTTCATATCGTTCAATACTATTTTTGTGCCCACTTTACACTCGGCGTGCAAGTTAGCTAGAACACAATCAAAAGCATGCACAAAAATGTCATCGTTAACCACAACATTAAATACAAGTTTATAATCATGCCTTTCCAATCGGGGATTTTTTCTTAACGTCCCGAACTTTTCAATCGTGAACTCTTCATCACTCGGCATAGCTGCAATTGAAATAATCTACCAAGTCGTAACGACATCTATCCATTATATAGAGGTACGGTTCTTCAGGGTGAACAGTGTAGGTGAGCTCAGCTCTGTACCTCTCAAGTGCTTTGTACTAAAGTTCAGGGTATTTCGAAGAATCTAAACCTTTTAAATATGCATCCAGATCTAGACCGTTCTCCCCCTCTTCATTCCTACATTCAACAAATCCGTCGAGCAGAGCGGTGTATGCGTGTTCAAGAACCGTGTCAAAATAAATCATATCCGTAACACGCGCATCTAATATAGGTTTCAGCTTACGGAATCCGACGATCTCAAACATTCTGTCGAGGATGAAACGGTTTCGTGTAGGAACAAGAACGTCATTATCAGCTGTGTTCTTCCACATCAGTCGTATATCAATGCATGGTTGTTCGTTATTACACTCAATGTACAAACAATGATATATGAGGAGGCGTCACTAATCACCTCTCTTCTTGTACCTACGTCAGCTGGTATTTTATAACGGTCCTCAGCCCACCTCTCAACTGCCACGAAGATTTTATACGTCTCTTCAACACTTAAATAAATAACGTTACGTTTGCTTGCATGCCTGCAGATCGTTTCAAGCACACAGTTAATGGTGCTGGTTTCTCGCCTGAACACGCGCAATGACTTCGTCACGGAGACGTCGTACGAAGCGTTGAGAATGCTTCTCAAAGGGAGTTCCATCGTATTCGCACGTTCACACGGTTCAAGCTCTGAGATGACTATGACACATCCATTCGGTGCAAGCTCTGAGATGATTATGAGCCACAGGAGGCAGGCAGGATCGGCTCGATGGGCGGGGTGAGTCATGCTGATGAAATGTGAATGGGTTTGTTCGAACTCGTATGCTCCGTGAGGTACACGGGTGCGCGGCGCGGGAACGCGTCACACTGCTAAAGCGTGTACAGACTTGCTCGAACACTCTTGGACAAACAGAATTTCCTGAAACGAATTTAATGTTTTATCACTCCTAAACATCTTCACAAGCCGGTGCGCTATTAGAGAGAAACATATGTTCATATTTATCCTTTTTGTTTAACAAACGATACTCATCTCTAAAATCTGTTAAAAACTCACACAACCCATTAGCCACAACCTCACTACAAACCTCATCATGATATATATTAATGTAGTGGTAAAAATACTTAAGATTGTCCATGATGACAAGATTTACATTTTCAGCCGTAGGGTACGAGTAATCGGTATGGTGTAACATGATATAATACCGCTTATCATACAACTCATCCACAAGACTCACTACACATAACTGTTGTTCATCTTCTGAGCGTGTTGCTTCTTCTACTACGCGGTATATGTGATCCTTTATAAAGCTTAGTTCTGTAACATACCTCAGCAAATCGTCTGTACTGCGAAATCCTACAACCCCCCCGCCAGAATACCCGTAGAGTATTTGAATATCTTGATCCCTCGCACGATTCAATGCAGCCTTAAAAGATGCAAAGGAGGGGGGAATAGGGAGTTTTTCAGTATCCACTACATCTATGCACTTAGCAGAATACCACTTCATAAATGTTGAACACGCGCTATTAAAGGTAGCCATTGCAATTTTTCTTCTATGCGAGAGAATACACGTCTGAGCTCAAGGGTATACAGAGGTCAACTGAGAACGCAGGGATAGAAGGTTGCGGCATGATTCACGTCGACGGTCTTACAATGGGCGGAGCTTAGATTTTTACTGTACACATGCACGTATGCAATGTGAAACGCTAGTTGAAACACGATTTATTTAATAAACGAAATATTCAAGGTGTGTATATATATATATATATATTTACAAATACGTGTAATAAATAAGTAAGCAATAGACATATCAAAGATTACGGTATCCAAAGGGCACGGTGTCATAGGTACCAGGCACCTGGTAGCATTTCCTATAGGTGTTACGGCACACCTTTGTACCCCTAAGTTCCTTCACGCCCCCCAGCTTCTGCGCCCGAAAATTGTGGGTGCCTACAGACAGTTGTGGCGGGCGGTCACCCTCATCATCTTCCAAGCACACTAACTCCTTCAGCGAATCAAAGTTAACGACCCGCCGATTCGCTTGGTTAAGCGTGATACCCTTAGCCTTCACGGTATACTTCGTATCATCCCCTATCCTCACCCGTACTCCATAGGTTTTTGACCCTGTTGAAACAAACGAGTCGGCGTATGCGTTGTCCCCATACTCATCCTTGGTCTCGTCAGTTAGCTCACCGAGGAACTCCCCAATAGCGGGCATGTATTCACCCCTCCTCGCTCTGAATATCACGCTATCTGTAACGGCATACAATACACGCCGCTCAAGAGAATGCAATAGGCCCCAAAGTTTGATGCGCGCGTAGGCTGTTGTGAAGCTGGCTATAGGAATGTTTGTAACCCGTGAGGTGTCTGTGGATAATTCGGTATTGTTGTACTTTATTATGTAAATATTACCTACATTCACAATCTCCATGACCTCTTTATCGGGTGCGTTGGCGTAATCCCAAACTTCACTATAATTTTGCACCAAATGAACGTTCCCTTTGCCGGTATTCTGTGCAAATTTTCCCCAAAGGCTGTTTAAACACAACTTTGCACTAAAGCGCTTGCCAGGGTTCTTTACAATTTGGGTACGATCACGTTGTATACCTTCGTGGGCACGGTAACGCTGAATATAAGACGTTTTTTCATCTTCGGTTTCAACCCCTCGCGGATATCCTGACAACTCAACCTTATCCTTCAAAAATGTGTTTATATATGGTGTGAAAAGGTTGGGTAGCTTCTGAAACCTCCACACATCATGTATCTTAATTATTCTATATCCATGACGAAAGGCTAGGGCCAGCTCAGGGCTTGTGTATACACCTCTGATCTTACGCTGGTGGGGTATATGGTTACAATCGCCGTTGTTCTCTTCTGCGCACTTCACACACAGGGGAAACATGAGTTTGTGATCTATAACGACGGGCAAGATCGGCATCCATAAATCGCGAGGGGGAGCACGTCTACGAAAGAGAGTCCAAAGTAGCGATCATTCAAGTTGGCTGAAAACTCCTCGATGGTTGGTATGGCAGGACCCACCATTTTTTCAGGTGCACCTACGGGGTACGGATTGTTCTTCATCACGTAGGGATATAAAGAACAGAAGTCGTAGTAATGGAGCTTCACACCCTACGTAGGTGGAAAGTATAGCTTGAAGGGATTTGTACGCCCTCCGAACAAGCTATCACCGCATTTGAGAGGATCCTGCACCATTGAACGTTTGATCGTGTTTATTTCTTCACGATACTTCTCATCGAGCTCCATCCAGGCATCATACTCATGCTCCCACAAGACTTTGTGAGTGAACTGGGAGCCTATAAGTTGATCGCGGGTGCGCGTCCACGCAAGACAGTCGGCAGGAGATCTACCGTGGATATCTCCTACGATTCCACACTCAGGACGGGGACATCCATGCCACCAGCAACCGTTAAAGGAGTACACAGTCTTCTCGCCAGTGACACGGTTTTCACTTAGACCATCAACCCAAAAAACACGACCATTAACCTTAATGGGTACTTCCCCCGTGTTGCGAGCGTGCTTTATGTATACACCTGTCTGCTGCTGTATGTGCATGAGCCAGTAAATAGCCTTGTGCCCATAACTGCGGGGGTTGTTTCTGTGGATAATGGCCAAGGTATCTTTAGGCATGAAGTTATTCTTGAACACTGTAAAACATAATGAGGCGATGGTGGTTGCGACTTGTAGCGGATCGCATTTGAAACGACATATGTACATCCTTCTAAAGGCCTGGAAACATACGGTAAGCACGCGCACATCATTCACGCAATAACGCTCACACACATCAGCTGTATTATAATGATTACGTTCATTAAAACTTGTAGTATCGATCAAAATCTTGACGTTCATCTGTACTCATACAATCATAGTTAAAGTAATATTTGGGTGGAGGTAGACCTAAGTAATTTAAAGTTTCGCTAGTGTGGAATGTGTAAGGGAAATATCCTTTTGAAACTTCAGCTGCTACCCCCATCACCTTGGGTAGCTTTTCTAATTAGCAGGGTGTGAATAATAAAGTGTCTTTAAATTGTACATTACCTCTTATCTTCATCGGTATTAGTTTGTTGCCTCTTTTCAAGGGATCACCTGTAAATATCTCAGATGACTCGTGCTGAAGCAACTCCTTATAAAGAAACTTTGTGTCAAATTTTGCCCCGTTATGGGCGAGAATGTAGTCATTTTTTTGAATTTGTCCGCTAGCTTGACAATATAGGAACAAAGAGTTTTACAGGGCTATCGTGTGCAATCGTTTTAAAAACGCTTGTCCGTTTACCACAATTGTGACACTCATCACACTCGATGTCCTAACACTCATCACAGATAGTCTGACTCACAAGTAAATGTGGAATAACCTCTTTGGTTTCAGCGTTCGTGTATGTTTCTATATCGTAGTACACAGTTATACAAGGGTTGTTTTTAGGCTTCGTCTTTCATATAACATACATGCTTTACACCAACCGCCTTATATTTCTCATGGCATGTAGAGCAGTGAATTTCGTCACATTTGCTGAACTCGCCGCTCCATTCAAGGTGTGAAACATACCACATTCACAGATTCTCATTTTCCTGCACGTACCAATTGATTTATGGAGCTCAAAACAGCTATTATTGAAAAATGTGCGTCTACACACATTACAATCCCTCTTCTCAGCTTCAACTACACGGCTTTCACATTTGGGCTTTTACACTGCTCACATACCATGTGACATTCTTTACAATGTTTCACTATATCATCCGCAAACTCGAGACACCCTTACACAAATCATGATGTCGTCCATATTTTCGACTTTTGTCATAACTCGCGTAAAGGCCCTTATATTACGGATGGGAGATACGTTGTCCCTGACAGTCCTAAAATAAGTAGGGGCTTGTACGATCTCTCACACAGCTTTTAAAAACATACACAGTTCTACGACGATCATCCAGTCCAAATACAACTATACGAACATTCATTTCCTGTTCTACCCTTCTCAGCTCTTCAGGACCCATATTACAGTCAAAGTTTACAGTCTACAGCTAGTTTACGGGCACGCTCCACGACCGTAGGCAGCCAAATTTTTTGACCCGTATTTAGTACAGTAAACATACGAGCTAAGACTACTGCTATAAAGCCGCAACCACGATCGACGTTTATATGCCGTCTAAAATAGCCTGAGAATTGAAGTTAAGAGTATAAGGTGTGGCACTATGACCCGCAACACGGAATACACGGTCAATATTTACCGTGAAGTTGTCCATATTGAAGGCTATACTACTTTGGAGGCCTGCATTATACGACCTAATATACTCTACATCTTCAGCCGCCAAACGCCTGAATGGTACTACTACCCAAAAATCATCTACATCACCGTCATCTGACCCGAATCCGAAGGACAGCCTCGTCCTGACTTCACGCTCGTCGCGGTTCTGAAGGGCAAACTCTACAATACGCTCTACTACGCGCCGTAGTCCGTGTTCAATACCGTTGCTATACATGGATCTAGGATCAACCCTGACTATATACCGATTTCTAGTCAAGGCAGGGGTGGGGTTGCGGTGCGCACCAACTCGAATGTTATGCCATCCTCAACAGAACGGGGAGCTGCTGTGGAGGTGTACCAGGAGCTGAAGGGGCTATATTTGAGGAAGGCACTATTGTGGGGTTTGTGCGTAAGACGTTGAGGGTTGGGGTCTATTACTGCAGCCTCAACAGAACGGGGAGCTGCTGTGGAGGATGAATAAGGGGGTATATTGGCGGAAGGTACTATTGTGGGGTTTGTGCGTAAGACGTTGAGGGTTGGGGTTCTATTACTGTGTTCTAACAACCCTGGAACGCTTTATACCTGACGTGGAGGGTTCGTCATCACACCTCCGCTTTGAACTGTTTCGTGCTACAGGTGTCGCTGGTGAGGGCTCATCGGCGGGGATGGGTACTGTAGATGCACGGTCAACGGGTTCATCCGTGATATCGATGATGGGGGCTGTACATCGTCGTCATTCACGGTTCTGTGGAAGAAGAAAACAAAATATAAGGAGCAGCACTCGTTATTTGTAATATTTTGTAAATGACCCACTTAGGTGTGACGTGTTAGAAATGGAATCTGTAGAAAAATTCAGGTTCACGAGCCCATCCACATGTATTATATCTGGACCTACAGGATGTGGTAAAACGGTGTTTATGCTTAAAATCATTAAAGAAAAGGGGGAAATGTTCTCAAAATTTGTGCATAAAGTTATATGGTGCTATTCGACATACCAATCAGTGTTCAACGAGTACCAAGATGATGTTTTGTTCCACAAGGGGG
The DNA here is from genome assembly GCA_023014485.1 of Bathynomus jamesi. NCBI lineage: Eukaryota > Metazoa > Arthropoda > Malacostraca > Isopoda > Cirolanidae > Bathynomus > Bathynomus jamesi. The sequence continues at coordinate 947,564 of JAJOZX010000479.1, read as the reverse complement.
TCTATGACGTTAATTCGTTAAAGGGAAATGAACATACAGTCATCGTAATTGACGACCTCATGTTGGAGATGGATAAAACGTTTGCCGAGACATTTACAGTATTCTCCCACCACCTTAACATAAGCGTGTTCTTCATCAATCAGAATCTATTTTTCAAAAATAGATACATGCGCGATGTGTCGCTAAATACGCAATATCTAGTCTTATTCGCGCAACGTAGAGATGTGTCACAAATTGGGGTATTAGCCAGTCAAATGTTCCCGAATCAGCGTAAGGAGTTTTTGGAGGTTTATAAAGAGGTCACAAACCAGCGTTATGGATATTTTCTTTGTGACCTTCACCCGCGAAACACGTTTAGGGTGCTTCTAAGAACGAATATATTTCCAAGCGAACCTGAAACGTGTATATTCCAGAATGACGAATAGGCTAAAGAAATACCGCGAATTAATAAAAATCTATCAACGACTGCCTCGGGCATTGCAGCAGATGTTTGTTAAAAATATCGACTCTGACTTTTTAAAATGCATCTGTGAAATCTGTCTTAATGTTATAAAATGTAATGTACCAATGAAACCCTCTCAGAAGACTCGCTTACGTCGTTACAAGAACATAATACGGACGCTCGCTCATAAAAGTCAGACTGTGGGTAAGAAAAAGCGCATTATTGTACAAAGAGGAGGATCGTTCCTGCCCATCTTATTTTCAGTTTTGGGTCCTTTACTGACTAGATTAATATAATGAAGAAGGTGGTTGTGATTCCGCACGAGGTGTATGCTTCATTACAAAGTTCAAAGACTCCAGACGCGGTTCTAGAACCCCGTAAAAGTAGGCTTAAAAGAATGGAAAGAGTTGCTAGCCCTATTAAACAGTGAAAAGGCACCTGATGAGAAAAGGATCTTGTACCAAGAGGCTTTGCAGAAATTTCTTCATGAGTACGAAGATTATAAGCATCCTACAGAGCTCCCCGTGAGGCACAGCTCGAGTAGCGCTGAGCATAGCGACACAGGACCTGCATCCAAAGAGCAACGGAACACAACACATCGAACATGTGCTAAAAAACAGCCTCCCCCATACATTGAGGAATAAAGGGTAAGTCTTTATAATCTATTGAGTGAGGACCCCATCATACAGTGGACCGATACAGGCGAGGTCATTGTTGAAGGAACAAGGGTACAAGGTCCAATATCGTTGATGTTGTTCATGATCTGGTGAGAAAGTGGGATGGACCCTCACCAACAGGATGGAAGCATATTAAAGCAAGACTGCAACAAATAAATGTCCCCAAAACATTGATAGGTCATCTGAATAGGATAAAAGACTTGGAACATGCATCGCACGTGTCCACCTTCGCCCCCAGCAGCGGCAGTGTCTCTGAAGAGGAGAAAGAAGAGAGCAGGCGGCCAACCTTATCCACGTGCCTCTAAAATACGTAAATGGCTAACGTATTTAGTAAGCGCTATTATGACATTTCTAGTCCCGTGTCCTATGGCGGCATTAATAGATTGTACAGAGGTGTTTATTGTGTAAGCAAAAAAGATGTTGAGAGATTTTTCCGTGGACAGGATTCTTATACACTTCATAAGCCGGTGAGAAAAAGGTTTGAAACAGCCAAGACAAGAGCTGCCTCGATTGACTCTATTTGGCAGGCAGATTTAACAGACATGCAAAGATATTCTGTGTATAACGATGGCTACCGTTACATCCTATTTATAATAGATGTATTCTCTAGATACCTGTGGTTAATTCCCCTGAAAAATAAATCACCTGAAACAGTTGCTAAAGCGGCCAAAACGTTGATGTTGAAAGAAAACGGGATTCCTGGCTATTTTTGTACGGATATGGGAAAAGAATTTATAGGACGCGCTTTTCAGAACATGCTGTCAGAGTTTAATGTCAGCTATTACACTTCCAATTCTATACATAAGGCTTCTTTAGCTGAAAGAGTTCAACGTACCATAAAAGAACGCATGCACCGCTATTTTACACATAAAAACACATACAGATATATAAACGTTCTCGGTTCATTGGCTTCATCCTACAACGATCGGTACAACACCTAACGATGTTATAGAAAGAGGCAAGCGCCCAAGAAGAGATGGAGTGCCGCCACCACCACCACACTCTGCGCGTTTTAAAATCAATGACTATGTAAGGCTGTCACGTTCGGGGAATAAATTCGCGAAGGGATTTGAGCAAGGCTGGACACGCGAGATTTTTAAATTTAGGGCTATGAGGCCTAAGGGCGATATAATGATGTATTACGTTGAAGATTTGAATGGAGAAGAGATCTCAGGAGGCTTTTATCGCGAGGAATTGCAGAAAGTGGTATTTAATTTAGGAAAACATTTGCTTAAAATTTAGAAAATTATAGGAAGCAAAGGTTCAGGAAAGAGAAAAATGTACCTGGTGAAGTGGCTAGGTTACCCAGAAAGTTTCAATACCTATATAAAAGCTGATGCAGTAATAAAACTTAAATAGAATGCAGCATGACTCCTAACCATTTCTACGTCACACTCCCGTCCTCCTCGTCCCTGTCTGTCCACCCTAACAACACACTAGCCAACTTTGTAACAGATCTCCATGGATCCAATGAATTGGGTCGTGATTCGTATGAGGTGGGGATATGCGAAATTCAGCTGGACACCCTCTTTTAAAATATTGATTATAATGATACCGTTTTTACGATTCTTAGAGACTGTAATGAATGTACAAAAGCCGGGGTAACTCGGGATGAAACTATGCGTATCACCCGGACTAAGGTTGCACGGTTACAGTACAGAGTGACACTAGGACCGGCGTTATGGTTCGGTGAGGATGTTGTGAGAGACTTAAACGTAAGTTTAAAAAACTCAAATCTTACGAATGATTTATTATACGAAATCGTAAACAAAGGAAACCCTGCACATACTCTAATCCTAAAATCAAAGGTTAACAGAAATTAAGACGGAAGAGTGTTCAAAATTATAACCGGGGCGATATCGCTCAGCCTTCCAAAGAGACACCTTTCACGAGGCACAGCATGACTTGTCCACTTAATGTATCAATTGAAGATGGAGAAATTGGATGAAAGCTCTCAGCCCCAGACATGTGCTATATTTACAGCAATATAGCGGAACACCAGTTTGTGGGGATACCAGGCACGCCTGCTACGCATAGCTCACATCCCCAACCATAGAGGAAGGAGTTTGAGTATTACATATGACATACCCCATTATGTGAATGTCGCAACTAATCTAATAACCAATATCTCAATATATATAAGAACGATTGAGGGTAAAAATTTCCCATTCGGTACGGGAGCTTAACAGTGAAGCTGCACTTTCGACGCACTGAGTTATAATGGACAGAAAGCCTTTCACAGTATACCGAGGAGTGAGGTACCAGCGTGGAGTGGACTTGGGTCCATTTTTTCATCCATACTACGCACCGCTGTCCCACTGTTGAAGAGGGGGGCCAGGTACCTAGGGAGGAAGGCGTTACAAACAGGTTTTAACGCGGCAGAGACATATTGGCTGGCACTAAGCCTAAAGCTCTAAAAAACATTTAAAATGTACACGGAATGAAATCATCAAAGATGCGAAGAGAAAAATGCGTGGTGGCGGAAAGAAGAGATCTGTCAGGAATAAGGGGTTACCCTCACGTGGCAGAAAGAAGAGATCTGCTAGGAAGAAGGGGTTACTATCACGTGGCGTTAAACGTAAAAGGAAACCAAAAAAGAAGTGCTCTAAGCGTATGAAACCTATGGCTGATCATTTTTTTAACTGATATAAGCTGAGGACGCTACTCTCACGAATCATAAATTGACTAGTACTCGCCGAGGGAGGTGGCACTATTTATGACTCGTCATGGCACGTTTCATCCATCCTTGTAGTTCACAATGCTGTAAATCGGAACTGTCCCTGTTTGATATGCCCCCTACCCAGGTCTCTATTGAACATAGTGACTTTATTACAATTAACCCGTTAAACACAATTAGTTCCCCGAGTGTTCCTATAGAAATCGTGATACCCAGCTCAGGTCCTTACTTTTTTTACCCGAGTTGCATGCACATGTATACTAAACTACGCATAGCCAATTCTGACGGAACGGACTGCGATGACAGTTACGCTGCCTACCCTGAAACCAACTTTCTGCACTCCATATTCAGTCAGTGTGACGTATATTAAATCAGACTAACATCTCGGCAGGTACGGGGTACTATTACCTACGAGCCTATCTGAAAAATGTCCTCAACTTTTGAAAAGAAGCGAAGGACACCTTTTTAATCGCCGAGGGGTATTACCACACTAAAGACGAGTAGTATAAACTTAAAAATTCTAAAAAGAAGATATACGATTGTTTTGGACGCCTGCATACAGATTTCTCATTGCAAGAGTAGTTGCTTATGAACCGGGTGGATATGAAAATAAAGCTTACCCGCACGAACCCTGAGATCTGTATAAATCCGGGGACTAACCAAGAAGAAGGCGCGAAACCCGTTGTGATACACATCATGGAAACGTATTTGCGTATGAGCCGAGTGAAATTAAGTTCCCCGAAGCAAATAGAAATTGAGAAAGACTTGATACACTCCACAGTAAACTATCCAATTAACAGGGTACAGATAAAACTGTACACGATCCTCGCAGGGCTAGCATCGAAGCTGCTAGAAAACGTTCCTCTTGGAGTCCTACCTAAAAGGATATTAATTGGAATGCAAGACCACGCCTCGAAGAATAGTAAATATAAAAAGTGCCTTTAAATTCGAGAATTTCGGCCTTAAAACTATTACTCTATACGTAAATGGCATCGCTCTGGGTGGGATAATGAATATGGATTACTCAACAGATGCTGTGTTCACGCCCTGCGCGAGAGCATAGAGTAGTCTGGCTCATAATACAGGCGTTTTTGATGAACTTGGTTTTGGCATAACGCTGAAAGAATTTGTGGAAGAATTTAGCATTTACTCATTTGACATTACTCCAGACTTAACTGCTGGCGTAAATACGCATTTAAGTCCACAACAGAGTGGAAACATCTCAGTGAGGTTGGAGTTTGCCAAACCTATAGACGCGCCTATAAGTGCACTCGTGTATCTAGAATCACAGGCACTAATAGAGGTTGATCGTTTCAGGAGCGTTACCACAGATTTTTAAAATGAATGCGAATACAATTCACAGAGAGATTAATAGTGACCGCTTCACGCGTTCCAAATTTATCGATATTTTTGCGAAGAATGAAATATTGAAGCTGGCTAGAACGAGAAACTGGTACGGGGTTATCGTTAACACCGACATTGTGGGTGGTGAGGGTATTCATTGGTTTGCAATTTATTTTAAAACTAAGGAAAGAATATACTATTTTGACTCACTCGGATTTCCAAACGTGGGAAGCGTTTTATGAATTTTTTTAAATTATTCGATTTATGCGACACAAATATGAACGATAAAAGTGTATGCAGAAAAATAGAAAAAAGTTCCCATATGTTAGCACTCCCTGTAATGTGTAAGGTGTATATCTATATTGTGTAAAGCTGTATATACATTTGTAACTGTAGCCCTTAAGATTTACGTAACGGGTACTGTCCCTTTTTGTACATGTTTTCTGCTATTTAATAAATGAAAATATATTGGGTTTTGTTCTTATCCTCAAAAATATATTAGCTCCTCTACAAACTGGCACTCGCTTGACCGGATGTGAGTTAATACCACGACTTCTGTATCCAGATCGCTGGGTTGGCTAGGCGGGGAAGCTACCACTTCATTTATCACCCTTTTGCCAAAAGTGGCTATTATACGATCTAGCTCCGTTTCGGTCCTGTAATTAAAATAAATGTCACGAAATAGGATGCGAATAATTCGTTTTGTGTCCACCATATATATATATATATATATATATATATATATATATATATATATATATATAAAACAATATATATATATATATAAAACAGGGACAAAATATAGCCTAACCTGTCGTAGCCTAACCTGACCTACCCAAACTTATTGTTCACGATTCCAAGAAAAGTAAAAAACATACTATAACCTAAAAATACTTACATTAATTCCTCTACAAACTGGCACTCGCTGTACCATGCCAATACCACGACTTCTGTATCCAGATCGCTGGGTTGGCTGGGCGGAGAAACCATCCTTTCCTCAAAAGTAGCCAGAACACGTTCTAGCTTGGAATCGTTCCTGTATTAAAATAAATGTCATGAGTTTGAATACAGATAATTCAATTTGTGTCCAACAGCGTCGTTGGCTTAACGAGAAAATTATTGAGAATAATTTTACATTGGGAATAATTTTACGTTGTAGAAAAAATCAGAACAAAAGGAAATTAGGCTACCAATTATAAACGAGAAAATACATCTTTAAATTATCGAGAAAAATATTATTGAAGCCCCACCATATATATACATATACATATATATATATATATATATATATATATATATATATATATATATATGTCAATAAACGCGTTTTGAAAAATATGTTTAATTATTGTCTGTTCCCTCATATATATATATGTATATATATATACATATATATATATACATATATATATATATATATATATGAGGGAACAGACAATAATTAAACATTTTTCAAAACGCTTTTATTGACATCTTTTATAAGTTAACGCTGAGTGAATGACAGAATATAATCACTTACATTTCAATTGAATTGCCTGTAAGTTCTTCCACTGCCTCGCAATTTTCAGCGACACTCTGGGTAGATAAAAATTCGTCCTGGTCTATAGCATTGAAGAGGTGTACCGCTGCGTGAGCGTAATCGCCCTCCATCAGGTCGTGGGTGTTGTACAAAGACAGCTGTCTCATAGTGTATAATGCACTAAAATGCGAGAAACTGGGTCTCTGCGTTGAGATTTGCTCTTATAAGGGGGCATGTGACCAACCCACAAGCGCAGTCCTTAGCACCCTATTGGCAGGCGGTGAATTTTGGGCGGGCCTTAGCGCGTAGGCCTGCATAGCAGCCAACCCGAGGTCATGGGGCTGACCCACAGTGCTGTGATTGGCTACTCCATGAAATATGGGCATGCCAGACTTGCCAGTGGTGAATTTTGGGCGGGGCTTGACTCTTAGGCTTGTATAGCACCCAACCCGATGTCCTGGGGCCAACCCACAGTGTTGTGATTGGTTGTCCCCTTGAAGTCTGTGAGTGCCATCTGTCCCGATTCGTGGAGCCATTATCTGGATACAAATTTTATTTTTCTGTGATAATCTTAAATTCTCTATCGTAACGCAAACCTTGGAAAAACTTAGAGCAAATATTGGTTTAAGATTTGAGAAACATCTGCCTGTTTTTAAAATTATCTTTAAATGTGGTTGACCCATGAAATCTTTGTTTACTCTCACATTAGGAATATTAAAATTTGGCACCCTGACTCGGAACTGAAAAATACAGGTGCATGATTCTTCAGGTGCATGATGCACCGTGTGTTTCCGATAGCGTAACTTTGTCATTATTATTGATATTATTATTATTATGCTGAGATAAAAATATTGTGAATGCAATTTCTCGACGAGAGTCAAGAAGTTGCAATGAATTTGCCTTTGTTTATTTATATGACAAGAAACAGAACAGAAATCGTGATAAGGTTTGTAGCTAGTGATTGTGCGAGTTTTTATCAGCCTTTAGAACCGTGTATTGTTCGTTAAACAAAAAGGAGGTTTCAGCTTTGCTTACAACTTTTAGTTTGATTATCTTATCGTAAACCCTGGAATATGTGAACATCCAATAAATCAACAGATGTATCAGAAATTCGTACCATGTCGCTCGCAGAGTTTGGAGCAATCGCAAAGACAATAGTGTCTGGACATTTGGAAAACATATATGGGGATTTCAGTTCGCACCATTATCTACCCCTTCCTGCGCAAACAATGGAAGATATTTGAATTTAAAGATAGATTTGAAAATATCCGTCTCCACCACAGAAAACCTCTATTGTCATATATAAATAAATTAGACAAAATATTTAAAAGAATTATCAGGAAGAAACCATTTAAGCTCGAGAGAGACGACACAACAAAAACATGCCTTTTTTTCTAAATAAATAAATAATATTAATAATAAAGCTTAAAAAATAATAATAAATGTTCCCTTTTATAATACAGTTAACAAAAATATAAAAATAAGTTGCAGATCTAAAACTTTACTTTAAAAATAAAATAAACTATATGAAATTATTCACTTTCAAGATTTTCAAAATTGAAATATATATATATATATATATATATATATATATATATATATATATATATATATATCAGTATTAGTAATAATAATAGTAATAATAATAATAATAATTTCACACTTACTTAGAACCGAGTATTGAAAATCCTATCAATGAAAGTGTGTGTGTGTGTGTGTGTGTAGGGTCCCGGCGATTTTTCTTTCCGTACGAATTGTTCGTTTATTTTTTATTTCGCACGAATTGTTTTACCTACCTTAGACCTACGGGGAGTCATTAGTGGTTTATTTTTTCTTTCTTTTTTGAAATGAAAGTTTTCCCCGTACGAATTGTTCATTTATTTTTTATTTTTTCGTACGAGTTGTTTTACACCCTCTTTAGACTTACGGTTATTATTAGGGAATCATTAGGGATTTATTTTCTGTACGAATTGTTCATTTATTTTTTGTACAAGTTGTTTTACACCCCGCCTTAGACCTATGTGGATCATCAGGGATTTATTTTCAGTACGAATTGTTCATTTATTTTTTATTTCGTATCAGTTGTTTTACACCCGCCTTAGACGTACGGGGAGTTATTAGGGGTTTATTTTTCCGTACGAATTGTTCATTTATTTTTTATTTCGTACGAGTTGTTTTACACTCGCCTTAGACCTACGGTAGGGGTTTATTTTCCGTACGAATTGTTTTATCCTCACCTTAGACATACGGGGAAATATTAGAGTACCCTGCAACCGTGGAAGGCCGCGCGGTTCGAGTCCCATTTAACGCGCGACGCACATGTGTCAACTGATGCCCGGAGGCACTGGCTGATGGGCTGATGATGCCCGGAGGCACTGGCTGATTAAGCCAACTGGCTGATTAGGGGCCCGATAAGAGAGCGGCGGGGCGGCTGAAGACCTCATATGCGCTTGGCTCTCGCCGAGCGAAGACCCTTTCTCTGGGTCTTCTACTTTCTCTCTCTCTCAGGTTAGGTATGCCTCTTTGGGGGTGAGGCCGTCCCAACTTCTCCCCCAAAGTGGTCCCCCCTCTTCCTTAGGTTAGGTATGCCCCTTTGGGGGGTGAGGCCGTCCCATCTTCTCCCCCAAAGAGGTTTATCCCCCCTTGCAACAAAGGGGGGTGGGGGTGGCACTCTTGCAGCATTTGCAATTGCATTGCATTCGTCCATTTTTCCACTATACTACTTGTAGGGCACAACGTCCCACCTATAACATACCATGGGACACACTGAAGTTGTCTTACAAACAAGACCAGTCTTCGAGTCCGTCTCTTTGATTGGTCGACTCTTTCCCTTGGCAGCAGTATTAGGTGCAGTCCCCATTTGTAATTTCTTTAATTTTAATATGAAATTTAATAATAATTATTTTGTGTGGAACAAAATTTTTGTATAGTTCCCTGCAGTTGTCGCGCTCCATCCCTGTATAGCCCTCTCCGAGATGTGACAGCAACACATTCCCTCTTTCTACCCCACTCTCACTCCTCCACCTCTCAGGTGTTGTCATAGTAATACTTTTATTTTTTGAAAACCAATGACAGAATAAATATATTATTCACTGTAGTTTTGGTGGTAATGCTCGGACGCCTATGTATTTTATTCATGTATTATTCCTAAATTTAGGGAATAGAGTAGTTAGGTTACTTCACAAACGTTTAATCATAGGATTTTGATGTGGCCATGTTATAGTTAAAGTGTAAGATAAGTTGTAGTATCGACTTTTTCTCCAGGTAATAACATTTCTGTTTAATTAATTAAAGTCTATGCATCATCATCTAATGAATATCCACTAAAAGGATTATCCACATAGTTCAATTTTTTATTACAAAACTAAACATGAATCAAGTAAATTTAGGGATCTTCTTAAGAACATACAAAACATAATGTTCAAATTATAAGAAAGTGACAATTGTTCAAGAAAATAAATATATATTTACTACATAACAATAATAACATTATTATACACAATACCTCGAAATTCGTCGTGAATTTGCGTTGGTAAACAGTTGAATTTCGTCAATTTCGATCGTTTTTTTTTTCACATTTTTTCAAAAAACGACGAACCTGCGAATATGGACAATGGATTGCGAAACTAAAGGTAGTAAAAGATTGACGACGAATCTGCGAAACGACGAAATTCGAAACGACGAATTTTGAGGTATTCCTGTACTCAATACTTGGTCCATCCTCCATTATTATTAATGACGTCTCATAGCCTATTTGGAACAGATGCCACGTGATTTTATATGACTTGTGTGTTCGTGCAGAAAAGTTCCCACTCTGCCATGGTGTGTTCCAGCAGGTGCCGAGATGTCCGCTCCAGCCCAGGCTCCCAAGAGTTAACCATATTTGCCCACACTCCTTGGTGGGCCAGTTCAGCAGCTCTACCTCTTGTTCTTCGTGAAACCACCGTCTGATGATCCTGGCAGTATGAACAGGGCAGTTATCCTGTAAAAAGAAATTAGCAAAACTTGAGAGTTCACATTTCATCCATACTCTTTTTGAAGTTGCCTTAAGGGGCCGTTCAAAAATTACGTAAGGATATTTTTGCTGAAACGACACCCCAGATCCCCCAGGAACGTTCTGTAACGTTCTGTAACCAGACACCCCCTAAGATGTTATGCAACACTTCCCCCACCCCACACCCCACACGTTACGGAACGTTACAGGGGAATGGGGGTGTCAGGTTCTAGCAAAAATAGCGTTACGTAATTTTTGAACGGCGCCTAAGAGGACACTAAAATAAATAAATAAATAAAAATAAAGGTACATTTAAAATTACATTTAAAACTACATTTACTAATGTTCTCCTTTAATCATATTACCTTAAAATATACAATACTTGACCGTCATTAAGTCATTTTCTTGAAAGCATATTCTGTGAAAATGAAAATGAAATGAAAATAATTTAGTTGTACTACTTACCTGCATAAATATAATCCGCTTAGGATGGGGCAAAGCGTATGTCCTTACGGTTGGCAGCATCACCTCCTGCAGTATCTCTAAATACTGGTCGGCTGTAAATCTTCAGTTAATTTCTGCCAGCTCTCCAATGCCGTACAGGTGCACCCATCCCCACACGTTGCAGGTCACGTGTCCACTCCTTGTCACTTCATATATGTGTTGGCAGGCATACCTCGTATTGTCTGGTCGCCAACAATGAACACGGCTATGTGTAGTGGAGGCGAATGTTTTTTCATCTGAGAAAAAAACTCTGCATCAGTATGCGACGTCTTCATTAATATACTGTTGGGAAAACTGCAGCCACGCCTCTCTGTGTCGTTCCTCGAGTATCTCTTTAACGGCAGGTGTCCTGTGGTGATAACTTGCTTCATGTAACCTCCTCCTAACTGTGTCAGCTGACACGTCCAGATGAAGTTGATCTGGAACAGCAACTGCATTTGTGATAGGATTTCTCTGGACTTCATCCAACATCCTCCTATCTTCTTCTGGGGTTGTTTTTCTTGGTTTCCAAGATCTAGGACGGCCTAGGAGATTTCCCGATGCCTCCCACCTCTGCAACGAACGGCGAACTGTAGTTCAAGCGATTCCCATTTCCCTCGCTATGGCCGAAACTGAGAGACCTGCATCTCTCAACCCAATGATCCACCCTCGATGTGCATGTTTCTCTTGAGAGGAGTTCATCTCCAGAGTGGATATTCACAAGACGGAGTACTAGTGCTGTCTGAGCTTTGATAAAGTCAGTAACACTGTCAACACCTCGGGTTAGGCCGTCCAAGTTACGTCACTACTATATACGAGCTCTAAGTCGTTTACCTTTTATTCTACTTCAACCCATTTCTTATATTTAGATATAACAATAATAAGTGAGATAATCGCAATTTTTTTTTTTTTTGCTAATGCAAGAAGTGTCTCTTTCCTTTTCTGTATAAATTATAGTTGATTGCAACAATATTACTATTACATACTTTCTATAACAATCGTTAATCGTATTATTATTTTCTCTATTTAAGAATATTATCTATTTTACACGATATCCACCTCTCGCTCTGACCGGATGCTACCCCTTTTCCCCCTCCCGCTCCTCATATCCCCACCTCCTCTTTCCTTCTGCTTCTCCCTCTCCCCCGACACCATACACATTTAATCTGGTGTTCTGATATTATCTGTTACACATGGACTGGGAATTAAGGAGTTTCCCCCATATTTTTTTTACCTTACACATGTCATATATTTCGTTGCTGGGTTCAAATCACAGTTTAAAATTAGATGTTATTAGAACCGTAATCTGAGATGCCGAATTACAGTGTCCTTCGAATTTTGAGATCATTCGTGATGTAATACTTTTTTTCATATCGTGATTCGATATTAACACTTACATACAAATAAGTTTTGTATTCCTCTACATTATGATGATTGATTTCAGCTATTGTGCGATTCCATGTAGACGGTTTGATCTCGTAATATCGTCGTCTTTGGTGTATTATTTAAAAGAGGAACAAGATTATTGATATACACGAACATTTTCGGAAGCTGTTAATATATTTTTGAGTATTTATAGAGGGAGTTTTATTAAAAATTAAATGCGTGAGTGGATGAGTGAGTCAATTATTATATAAAAGAGGGAATGGATTAGAAGGGAAAGGTAAAAGGAAAGAAGCAAAAACACAAATGAGAGAAGTAGTTCATAGGGTGGGAGGAATGAGAGACTTGGGAGGAGGTAATAATCGGGGAGCAGGGGGAAAGAGAAGGGTTATGTATTAATATGAGGTGAAGGGGGAGGAAAAAGGAAAATAAGAATGAAGGTAAATCGAAAGAAAATAACAGGTGGACAGGATGAGGGAACAGAGAGAGAGAGAGAGAGAGAGAGAGAGAGGAGGTGAGGATAGCGAAAGGAGAGTGGGAGGACGAGAGGTGGGGATAACGAGAGGGAGAGGGGGAAAGGAGATAGAGGGAGTGAGGATGGGGGAGAAAGAGGGACTGCGTTGCTGCCACATCTCGAAGAGGGCTATACAAGGATGGAGCGCGACTGTTGCAGGGGACTATACAATAATTTTGTTCCACACAAAATAATCCTTATTAAATTTCATATTAAAATTCAACAAATTACAACATATGGTTTATTTGTAGATTAATGGAGTGACAAATATCATTTATACACTTTTCCTATCAGTATTAACTTTAATTTATTATGAAGTATGTGCTTAGTATATGAACGAAGCCTTTTTTAATAAAATGGCTTGGTTATGTTTTTGAAAGTACTCGTGTATATGTATATATATATATGCTGGATAAATCCGTACTTCAGCTGAGTCAGTTTATTGGCTGCAAAATGTCTACGACCTACCTTTTGTTTACATTTGCGGAAAGAAATAGCTTAGACTAGATATGAAGAAGTGCTCTTTTCGGTGAATTTGTAGTTTCGACCAACCAACGAATTTTTTTATGAAAAATACGTCATTCGAGAGCTCTTCAAATTCTGAACAACTTTTTTATTTACCATTTTGCTCGCAAATGAACAAGAGTTGAATAAATTAACAGAACCATTTTAGCCAATCAGCAAATTAACAACCGTTTTAGCCAATCAGCTTCATCCTAGATCGCGCCACACGCACTCAGTTTGATGAAATCAGTTTGAAAATGGTGAGTCTGTGCGGTGGATGCAGTTACAATTACTGGGTGTTTATTAAGAAAGAATGCCTGGTTAGGTCAACTGAATGGCAGGTTAGGTCAACTGTACGCCCTTGACGATTGGTTAGGTTAAGTCATGATATTTTCCTTAGTTTTAACGAAAATATCAGGTAAATTTTAAATAGCTGTAACTTCTTTAATATTCATTTGCGAGCAAAATAGTAGTTAAAAAAGTTGTTCAGAATTTGAAGGGCTCTCGAATGACGTATTTTTCATCAAAACTTTCCGTGGTTGGTCGAAACTACAAATTGACCCTATTTTCTTTTTATTAAGTCGTAAAAACATCAGGAAATTGTGCCGAATTTTTTAACTATGAATCTGAAATATTCATCCGTGCAAATATAAACAAAAGATAGAAAAGATAGGTCATAGAATTAAGGCGCCTTTTCGCGTTCACATAAACTTAACTAAATAACCCTAACCTAACCTGACTAGCCTCACCTTTAAGGAGAGCACACAGTACCAGAGTTTCGACGCATTCTCATTCCTTTTTTGTCCAATTCTCTAATGCAAGGGTTAATAGGTGTTTTCAAGTATAATCTTTCATCTGCTCAACCGGTCAACTCTAGGACAATCTTCTTCACTCCATCTTCCCCCTGTATATAACCTACAATCTTTGAAACGCAGTGTCCAGACATCTTGAAAACCTTGGACCTTGATTTTGGCTCTCTTCTTCCTTTATGGGGGTGGGGGTTGCGAGCATTCGTCCTTGGCCTGGCCCCTCCTTCCTGTGGTGCTAGGAACGTTCGCTACTGGACAATTCGCTACCGGACATTTCGCTACCGGACATTTCGCTACTGGACGTTTCGCTACTAGGACATTTCGCTACCGGACATTTCGCTACGGCATCTAACTTCGCTGTCGTTAAAGAATTTTCTCCTATAAGAAAACATGCCCAGTCCTGCAATCTTGCCCTTTTGGATAAACATTTTAAAATTTTAGCCTCATCATCTGATGACACTTCTCTTAGAATTTTTAGAATTTTAGAATCTCTTTTTATAAAAACCGACATTTAACATTGATCCCTCTGCCTCTCCCCTTTTGGTTACTAACCTAACCTAACCTAAACGCAACTCAGAAGAAGAAAAAGTATAGGGACTGTGAGCAAAGGATCCATAATTTACTGAGAAGATACGATTCTGGAAATAAACTGGAATTCCTTCGCGCTATTGCGCATAATCTTAAATATTTTTAGATATTTTATTGTATCAAATTTGTTATGCATTCTTTCATTCTTTTTAAAAAATAAAATTCTTTTAATAATTCATGTAATCATGCTTAATAATTTATGTAATTCATGTAATCATTTAATAATCCTTGTATTCATTTAATAATTCTCGTAATTTTTTAATAAATTTTATTACCTTTTTAATTTTACTTAATGGTAAATTTATATATGGTAGCGAAATGTCCGGTAGCGAAATGTCCTAGTAGCGAAACGTCCAGTAGCGAAATGTCCGGTAGCGAAATGTCCGGTAGCGAAATGTCCAGTAGCGAACTGTCCGGGCACCCCTTCCTGTATAATAAAACCCTAACCTAGATTCAGTCAAAAGTATAATTGAATCTTGAGCATTATAAAATCGTTCACAAATCGTAATTAAACTTAAATCACAATTTTCACACGGAGAAATAGCATTCATTGGTTACAAAGGTTGTAGGTAGACTGCCTTTTAAAAGTAATTAAAAGCATTTGTTTACGTACAGATTACATCTCTATGGAAGTAAAGTAACACATACTTAAAATATGAGCATATAATTTATAAAGAATATTGTTATTAATTACCTCAATCTTTAATTCTTACTTTACAGAGATAACCGTATTACAAGCATCATATTATGTATACGAGGTTTGTTCAGAAAGTATCCAGGCTGATGCGATTATAGACAGAGTATGGTACTTACAGGGTTTGGGGCTTAATCTCCCTCAAAGTACGTTCCTTCTGAAGCCACATACTTTGCCCAACGATCCTGCCACTGTTGGAAACATTTTTCGAAAGCACTTTTTGGAATGGCTAAAAGCTGCTCCGTCAAATTTCTTTTAATGGTCTTAACATTATGGAATCGGTGTCCTTTCAGGGTTTCTTTGAGCTTCGGAAAGAAATAAACGTCGCATGGAGCCAAATCCGGCGAATGTGGAGGCTGCTGTACTTGGGTTTAGCGTTTTTGGCCAAAAATTGCTGGACAATTTGCGACGAGTAAGATGGCGCGTTATCGTGATGAAGCATCCATTCTCCGGACTCCCACTTTTGCAGCCGTTTCCTCCGAACTGCTTCACGTAGACGTCTCAAAACTTCACTGCAAAATTTCTTGCTGATTGTTTGTCTCTGTGGAGCATATTCATGGTGCACAACACCTTCACAGTAAAAAAAGCAAGTAACATGACCTCATCGTAAGAAATCGCCGCGAAACAAAACACGTTTAATTTTATCGGCTCACCACAGTGGACTGACGCCACACAATGAAGTGCAACTCTATCAGTCAACTTGTCTCGATTTGCAGAGACATGTTTAGCACAGTCACAACTCCAAGCGTAACCTTGTTCTAAAAATAAACACCCTGTCCTGATACTTTTTGAACAGACCTCGTCTATATATTGTACAAAGTGTGTAACCAGCCATTTCACGTAATGACTGAAACTTTTAGTCATTTCGCGAAATGGCTGTTTCACTTGGTCATTTCAGGAAATAACTAAAATTTTCAGCCATTACGCGAAATGGCTGAAATTCCACCTTGGTCATTTCGTGAAATGGCTAAAATGACTTTTGTCATGAATTCATAGAAATAAACATCACAATAAAATTGGAAACCTTTATTTAACTAACTAAATCTGTTAAAACATACATACATCCACAGGTCTGTTCAAATAAGTGAGAAACACTCTTCAAATACACATTTGAACACATTTGAACATTTGAACACATTTGAACATTTGAACACATTTGAATTTTCAATATAGAGGTTTTCAAATACTAACCGGGCCTTCAATGTTATTCCGATATCCGCTATTGAAGGTCCGGTTAGGTGAAATGTATGCCCTTAACAATTGGTTAGGTTAAGTAGTGTTATTTTCGTTAAAACTAATGAAAATAACACAACTTAACCTAACCAATTGTCATGACCTAACCGGGCAAATGATCTTGTACGAAATGACCAAGGCGGAATTTCAGCCATTTCGCGTAATGGCTGAAGATTTTAGTCATTTCGCGAAATGACCAAGTGAAACAGCCATTTCGCGAAATGACTAAAAGTTTCAGCCATTACGCGAAATGGCTGGTTACAGTCCCGCTATTTAAAGTACAGTAACTCAAAAATTATAAACTTTACAATCACGAAATTTGGCTTATTATAACTTCAATTAGTTAACGACATTCAATAAAAATTTCAGAATTCTACCTGCTATACTTTTTCCATAGTGAAAGAAGGAAATATATAAATCACTGAAGACAGTATCATGAAATCGTAAGAAAGTTCACTTTTATTCACACGTCAACAACTCCTACTTCCACTTGCCCGAGTTGGGTTTATTTTAGTAATTAATGTGTGTGTGTCAAAGTGTTAAGGAGTGTAGGTGTGTGTAATTTCATATCTTAATCTTTTTGCAACCCTTGTAATCATGGTTTTCAACATAAATGACAAGGCAATAATTGAGACGTGTTTCACCGAGAAAGGATGGGCCGGTGAAAGAACTGTGAAATAATTTCCTGGAAGAAATTGGAATAAAAGATCAGTGAATAGATCGATAAAGAAAATTCGAGAAACAGGATCGACTAAAAGGAAAGCTGGAAGTGGTAGAACAAAAAGTGTTTTCGCTCAAGAAAATATAGCCTATGTACAATCTATTTGTTTTTCCCAGGAAGATCGACCTGGGACTCGCTTGTCTTAGAGAAAAATATCAAAACATTTGGGGATTAGCCGCGGTTCCTTCAAACGTTATTAACCTTGACTGTAAACCCAATTGTAAACATAAATTATAAATTATAAACATAACCTAATGCAGAGAACTCTAAAGATGAAGGCATTCAAAAGAATCCGTGTCTCAAGGCGTGATAGTATGTCACACGAAAAAGGAATATTCGTTGCAGAAAGTTACAAGACAATTTTTCAGTTAAAGAAATCTTTGCTATTTTGCCTTACACTACAGTTCTTATATACGAAATACTGTATATACGTTGGTTACATTCACTAGTATATATACATACATATATATATATCAGCAGAAGGCTGGTGTTCCAGAAATGGATCTTCTGCACAAACGCTTCCAGCGTTTGTTTGCTTGTTTTTGTTTGTCTCATGAAAGATCCCCACAGGAGGCTTTTTTCTTGTGAAGGAAGGCGAGGATGAATCCTTTTTATTTATTATTTTTTTTTTTTAATTTTATTTTTTAGTTTGATTTTTTCCCAAGGCGGAGGGGCCCGCCCCCGCAAGGGACCCTCAAGGGGCAAATGCTCTTCATTAAGGACGGTGAGACCCCATAAATGGGTTAGGAACTTAAGGAAGGGGGGCCCCTTATAACGGAGGCGAAGGCCTCCAGGGGGCTCCTCCAGGGGCAGGATTCAAAGCACCCCAAATTTTTCTAACCAAACGCAGCTATACTACTTATACATATAAGAGGGTGGGCTGAAAAGTAATGCCTCCACTCAAATAAATTTTAAACGGGTTGAAGGATTTTATCGAAACAAAAACAGATATGTACCTTAGAGTTTATTCTTCAAAACGATACATTTATTTTTCTATGAAATCACCCTCTACCTCACTACATTTACGCAAACGATAAACAAGTTTTTGAAATCCATCCCGGTAAAACTCCGAGCTTTGACTACGAAACTAAAATTTCACAGCGGCCTTAACGTTTTCGTTAGACTCGTAGCGATTTCCATGAAGATGTTCTTTAAGTTTAGGAAAGAGGTGAAAATCACATGGTGCTAAATCGGGGCTATATGGTGGATGTGGCAAGACGGTAAATTGCAGCTCCTCAATTGCTTCTCGCGTTTGAACACTGGTGTGAGGCCGTGCGTTATCATGGTGAACAATGACTGCGTTTTTGTGGGTGTGAACCCTCCTGATCGGTTTATTCAACTTCTTTAGAGTTTCAACATAACGTGCGGAGGTGATTGCTCTCCCTCTTTTCGTAGTCTTCGCGAACAACAACACTGATATCCCAAAAAACAGTCATTACCTTTCCAGCCGATTTTTTAACTTTGAATTTTTTTGGTTGCGGTGAATTTTTGTGCCGATATTTCATGGATTCCAGTTTATTTTCAGGGTCATAATGGTGGACCCACGTCTCGTTTCCTGTCACTATGTAAAAACTATACACGCTTACAACATAGTATCGTATGTGGTACCTCTATTTCTTAATTAAATACAAATTACACCAGTACACATTTGAAAACTTGTCGATCGATTTTTACAAACTAGTTGGTGATTCTATATCATTTGAGTGCGCTGATCTCAACAATATAGTTAGTTTATCCCTATCACGTATGGTTTTCGTACTACAGGGTGTCATAAATCCCTCATTTATCCCCAAATGTGAACCATCTTATCGAGACCAACATTGGATTGCACATGCTAAACCATAAATTTTGTTGTTATAGACTACAGTAACGCTTACATAATAATGTAGGGTAAATATTATAACAACCAGTCCCGTTCCCAGCAAAATACTCTCTCCCCTCCCATCAATGGGTGGTTAACATTTGGGGACAGATGAGGTATTACAACACCCCTTGTAGCACGAAATCTTTAGGTGATAGAGTAAAACCTAATTAAAGCAGAATTAAATAGCTCCTAGCTCTTGGGCAAGCATATTGCTTGTTTATGAAAGAATAAAAAAATAACTGAAAGAAACAAAATATATTTACCTTCTTTACTTGCAAACATTTCAGGACTTATTCCAAAGACTTAAGACTACGAAGGTAGATCTGACTAATGACGACTAAACCGGTGCTTCTTTGATGTTTTCTTATGCTGTGCGTTAGGCTGATCTCGTTGCAGACACCAGCAGTAATCCGCCATCTATTTGTATGCCATCTTCCTTGATATCTTCTTTCCATGGTTTTGATGTCCTGGTGAAATCGTTCCCCTTGCTCCTCACTGACATCTCCGAGATTTCGGGGAAAACGGTCAAGATGCGAAAATAAGAAGTGAACTTTCAGGCTCATGTTGCAGCCTAAGGCGCAAAACTTTTTAAGCATATTTTCCACCAGTCTTTCATAATTTTGCCTTTTGTAGTTTCCCAAGAAGTTTTCAACAACATCTTTGAAACCAAGCCATGCTTCTTTTTCTTTATTGGTCATTGTGTTCAGGAAATGATCGTCTGTCAATAACTTTCTAATCTGAGGACCTATAAAAACACCTTCCTTTATTTTCTCGTAGCTAATCTTTGGATATTTTGAACAAATGTACTTGAAACACTCACCTTCTCTAGATGTTCATGTAAAATATTCTTTGATCCTGGGGTAAGATTCTCTCTAGGAGGCCAAGTTTTCCTCTTCCAGTGCTGGTCACGTGCTCGACTATCCCATTTGCAGATGAAACGTGGCATCTTAGTGTATCCTGATTGCTGCCCAAGTAACATGCAAAGGACTTTGAGATCCCCACACAATATCCATCTGTGATTTTGATACTGAATTTTTTCCAGAAGTAGTTTCATGTTATCATAGGTCTCTTTTAAATGAGTAGAATGGGCTACTGGGATTGATGCATATTTGTTACCGTTGTGCAGTAACACTCCTTTTAGACTGGTTTTAGAGGAATCTATAAACAACCTCCAGTCACTGGTTTGGTATTCGATCCCTAGCTTGCACACTAATCCTGTGATGTCCTTGCGAAATACCAAGGGACCATCTTCTTCGAAAAAAGGCACGAAGTCTTTCTCACGATTTCTGTACCAAGCGAAGTATGTGTCGGATGCCAATAAATTGTTCTCCTGCAATCTAGACCCCAAAAGTTCTGCAGAGTCCTTAGGCAGATTCAAATCCCTGACTAAGTTATTTAGTTCGGCTTGGGTTAATGGTTTAGGAGGATCTCGGTCAGCTGTTGGCTGTTCATAAACATCATCATTGTCTGGATTTGGAGCTGAATCAGAATTTGAATTGTATTGATCCAGACTCTCTGGTGGGCGGGGAATAGGAACTTCTGGACCATGGGGTACCGGCCTTATTGCAGATGGAAGACTTGGGTATTGAAGGCTCTCTTTATTCTTTGCATTATAACCTTTAACATTGCAAGAACAGAAGTAGCAGTCGTCGGTATGGTTTCTAGGCTCGCGCCATACCATAGGGATCCCAAATGGCAAACTTTTCTTTTTACCTTTGCTCCAATTCCTTAGTGCAGCAACACACGTAAGACAAACCTTGTGTGGAGCCCAACTTTTGTCTTGATCTCCTCATTTAATTCCAAAATAAGCATGATAAGCTCTCTTAATGAAGGCCGTTACATTTGTCCTTTGTTCTACAACAACATATCGACCACAAATATAACAAAACATGTCTGGACTATGGGTACATCCTCTAGAAGCCATTATTAAAATTTTAAAGACGTAATGTTAGAATTATCTATCTGAAAAATATGAAAAAACGAAATTAATTAAAGATAAAAAAGGTAAAAAATTACAAAACGCCCCAAAATTGTTTTGCTAATAACTTTAAAACTGTGGGTGATAGAAAAAACTGGTAGCATTTTTTAATTCAGCGCAGTGAACTGCTTCAGAATCACTACTCAAAATAAAGAAATCAATTTTCATGCAGACCGGTGTTATTAATTCATTGAATTAAATATCTCCAAAATTGCCTCGGAATTGGTGACATAGCCTATTGGGAATGAAAATAATTGCCATACATAGAACCCAAAACGGAGGCATTGGGTCCACATAACAACAAGAAAAATGCATTATTTCGTATCAAAATTTTCCATCTCTGACGCATGAAAATTACTTCGAGAGAAGATTAGACGTCTGGAGATTTTGTAAAGTCAGCGAAATTGAAGACAAAGAAATTTATATTAGCTGCTCAGAGCTGAGAGAATTCCAAGCGATGCTTTAAACAAGGGATGCGTACTTAATCTTCCTGTAAGTTCTGAGTGAATATCAAGTAATAAATAAACTCGTTGCGTAACTCCATCGTCTACGGCCCACATCGAAAGAGATCGTCGCGCCCTTCAACCAAAAGCGAGGCCCAACGAAATAAGGGATGGTAATTTTCTTTCTTGACCATTAGGCAGTTCTAAAATACCTAAGGCAAATAAATTTAACATTAACCAGAAAACACTACTTAACGATGTCCTTTGAAGACCTCCACAAACAACTTTTTAACGAAAAAACGTAGGTTTTTTGTTGTTAACTCTCCACCGATATCTGCTAAATTTCTAATCGGCGAAGGGTGAAGCCAATTTCAACCATAAGCCCCTATAGTTTTTTGACATGGTGGCCCATATGTGGGGTACAGGGGCGGATTAACTGTACTTGGGGTCTGAGGCTAATTTTATTTTGGGGGCCCTTTTCTATAGATTCTTATTAACAATATATGTACATTAGGGTGGATCACTTTTCACTTTTTTTTAAAAATTATAGCTGGTCAACGTTTTTCCCATGATTTGGTTCAGTGGAAGTACACTGACACCATTTTTACCAAAATCGATCAATATTTAGGGGTCGCGCATCGACCTTGAAAATTTCAATTTTGGAAATTTGGCCAAATTGACAATTTTTTACTGAATAAAGATAAATCATCAAATGACCATATTTTCTGAATCCTCACAGTGAAAGAAATCCTCTCAGATACTTACAAAGTTGATCGGACAAGTGGTTTAGAAGTTACCCTCACCTAGAAATAACATTAAAATTTAAAATATCGTATTTGTCCCCCGTTATGGACGTAATCATAGCATCAGTAGCTGGCGCATCCTAAAATCCCAATTACACACACACGCTATGTCTATGACCAATATTTTTACTAATTACAGTTTGCTTTTTACAAATCAACTGTGTCAAGTGATTCTTGTTTGATAAGTCTAGACTTTAGTACAATGGATAAACTGTTAACAACCAGGAGTGGGAAGACTCTGAAAGTTACTTATTCTGGAAAAGAGAAAGCAGCAACAACAGCACCACCTTCTCTAAAGTCAGCCACGGACGTCTTCTTAATTGGTCAGCCATCTTCCTCGATCGGTGGTGCCAAATTGCCAACCACCCATCAAGTTCTCCAGTACTTCTTCTATGCCAAGCAGGAAACTACTGACAGGAAGGTCGCCGTAAAAGAAAACTGGAGTTACTGTGGGAAGAGTGGCGCTCGCTGCAGAAGAGCAAGATGAAAGACAGTGACGCGGGAAAAGGCAGGGAGAAGTTTTCAGAAAATCTGAACAAGCTCTGGGACATCGGAGCTCTCGATGCTATTGAAGAGATACAGAAAAGTCGACTGCTCTCAGACAACAACAAACAAGAAGATATTAAATTTTAAGAGGATCAACGGGGCCTGCGCCAGGCAACAATGAGTGGGAATGATAAAGTGTTCGTTGTCAAGAGAAAACGGCAACTCTCAAGACAACAATCTCGTGATGAGCCAGGCACCTCAAAAACGAAATTAGGAACCGAAGCTAAGAGCGACGATGAATCTATAGAAAGCAGATCATCGAGTAACTCCGAATCACAGCTGGAACCACCATACCGACAGCCGAGAGAATCAACTGTATCAATCAGCCTTCCTCACCGCATCCTCAATGCACCGGCTGTTATTGAAGTGGCTGATCGCTTCCGGATGTCCAATAATCAGGTGTGTATATATCAGTAATGATCTTTCCTTGACAAAGATATAATAGACGTAACGACGGAAAATTTAGTGATTATTTTGTCACATAAAAACTATACGCATCCTTGTAAATTTCCTTTCAATTTCGCACATAGGTGGCAAGTGTCGTGGCGGCAGTCCTACGTTCGGCAGATCCGCCCGCAGACCTGGACAAATTCAGTATCTCGAAGGACACGTCTCGCCGTGGAAGAGTGGCACATCGTTGTGAAGTGTCGACAGCTGTGCAGAAATCCTTCGTATCTCCGAGGCATGCTGTCGTCCACTGGGACGGTAAAGTAATCAAGGTCAGTTTTGCCCTCACCGTGGACGACAGTGAATTAACATGTTCCAGTGACGACAGTGGATTGGCATATTCCAGTGGACGATAATGGATTGGCATGTATGACATACGTTTCAGGACTCTCTTGGATCATTGGAGCACCGCCAGGCGATTCTCATCTCCGGAGCTCCCCAATGCAGAGAAGGAAAGTTGCTGGCCGTTCCGACTGTTGCTGACGGCACCGGTCTGTCCCAGGCCCAGGCGACCTTTCATGCTCTTAAAGACTGGGGATGCGAGAACAACGTGATTGGACTGTGCTTCGACGCAACTTCCTCCAATACGGGGAGGGTGCAGGGTGCGGTGGTCCGGCTGGAGAACATGCTTGGTAAACCGCTCTTCCAGCTGGGCTGTCGCCATCACGTTATGGAGCTCATCGTGGGGGCAGTGGTCATCACCGCGTTTGGAAGAACCACAGCACCAACTGAACCTTTGTTCCAGTATCTGAGGAGAAGGTGAATTTCAAGTCTAAGGCGCATTTGTTTTCTCCAATGATTTTTTGCCTTCAGAGCAATTGAGATATCAGCGTCCTTCTACTAATGATGTTAATAGCAGTCGAAAAGGGAAACTTCAGTCGTTTTCATGCAATATTTTCATAACTTCCCTTTCAGGTGGGACAAGCTCGACCTCTCGACTTATCGCGAGCTGGAGATCGAGCATTTGGCGGAGGTGACGTGGCTGATGGAGCTCCGAGATGAGGCAGTCAAGTTCCTCGGCACCGCTTCTGGTCTTGTCAGAGAAGACTACCGAGAAGTGGCGGAGATTACACTCCTGGTACTCGGGGCCCAGCCACGTCGTGGCACACACTTCATGCGCCCAGGAGCCTACCATCATGCGAGGTGGATGGCCAAGGTTGGTATTTTGAATTAGAAGTTAAATATTGTATTGCCTTCTGCAAACAGCCATTTGAAATCGATACCAGAAAAAAATAAGATAAATAATTTACCATTAAACAAACTTATATGGAGTGGTATCGGTATTTATACATCACAGTGCGTATTCGTTTCAGATCATCTACTACACGAAGCTCCTGATGTTCAGCGGTCAGCTGGAGTTCAACGACGAGCTGGTACAGAAACTTCAGAGAGTGGTACTATTTACTGCACTCCTCTACGCACCTGCCTGGCTGGCGGCTCCTGTCGCAGCTGATGCCCCGCTGAATGACCTTGTGTTGTACCAGCGTCTTCTGCAGTACAGGGCTGTGGATCGCGAGATTGCAGAGGCTTCACTGGCAGTGATCAGGCGGCACTTGTGGTGTCTGAGGCCTCAGACCGTCGTTTTCGCCCTCTGCAGTGACAAAGTGGAAGACACTGTGAAGCACGAGATGGCAAAGAAGCTGTGCCGCCTCGCTGTGCCCGAGGACTTCACGTATGACAACGTCTCGGTTGATGACACGACGCGCCTTCCGGACCTGATCGATGAGTCATCGTGGTTCGTGTTCACAGGCCTGCAGGTGTGCGCGTCTACGTGGCTCACTCTGCCGGTGAATAAGTGGGATCAAGATAAGAACTACTGTGATCTGAAGAATGTCATCTCGCATCTGAAAGTTACCAACGACGTGGCAGAGAGAGGGATAAACTGATAGAAGATTACGCGAACACTCACAAAAGACGAGTCACAGCTGCAGGGTCTTCTTCAGCTCGTGGAAAAGAGCCGGAAAGAACTCGGTGACTTCAAGAAGTCGTCACTTGCCAAGATGACGTAGCGCAGAGGGAAAGGGAGTTAGCAGAGAGAGTACATGGCGCACGCCTTAAGATGACGTGTGTTCTAACCACGATTCATACAGTTTTTGAACCTAGTTAGGGGCACCGGAGTAAGTGCCTTTAGTGATATCGGTAAACCGTTTTAATACAAAATACATTTGATCTTTCATTATTCGTTTTATCTTGTCCTAAAAAGCAGAAAATGGCAGACAGCATATGGAGGTACGGGGACAAATACGGTATTTTAAATTTTAATGCTATCTCAAGGTGAGTATAACTTCTAAACCACTTGTCCTATCAACTTGGTAAGTATCTGAGAGGATTTCTTTCACTGAGAGGATTCAGAAAATATGGTCATTTGATGATTTATCTTTATTCAGTAAAAAATTGTCAATTTGGCTAAATTTCCAAAATTGAAATTTTCAAGGTCGATGCGCAACCCCTAAATATTGATCGATTTTGGTAGAAATGGTGTCCGTGTACTTCCACTGAACCAAATCATGGGAAAAACTTTGACCAGCTATAATTTTTAAAAAAAAGTGAAAAGTGATCCACCCTAATGTACATGTACAGTACATAGTACATTTACACTAATTATATATACGGTGCTTAGGCTAATTGAGAAACAAACTTAAAAGAACCTTAACACAGTCTATTTTGCCGTTTGCTAAAACAAAACAGTGTTAAACAAACTTTACTTTAAGGCCTATAAAACAAAATAAAACGGAATTTTTCAGTTTGTGTACTCTGTCATATTTAATTAAAGAAGTTTGTGAAATCTCGAATTATATCATCGAAACTCAGTTGATTTGGGGCCTCCTCAAGCATGGGGGCCTAAGACTTCAGCCTCAATTTCCTCAATGATAATCCGCCACTTGTGGGGAAGGCAATTACCCATAAGGTCCTATATATTTTTTTTTATATGGTGACTCGTACGGGGACCCGACCCTTCTAAAAATTTACACTAACACAAACAGAGGCTAAGCTTAGCTCGATAGGCCTAACCGTAACTCTACGTTACCGTACCGTACTTAACGTAACAATCGGCGAAGGCTAAGGCCGATAATAACCATAACAAGGCCTCATTTAACAGGCTTAACTCATTTTAGAGCTATACAAAATAGGCCAATTTCAAACTGGGCCTATTTAGTAGTCCCGCTTCACCCTAAACCTATTTAATAGGTCCTACTCCTTTAACTCAAAACAAAGCCTCATTTAACAGACTTAACTCACTTTAGGACCTATACGAAATAGGTCGGCTTAACCCTAAGCCTACTTAGTAGTCCCACAACAAAAGCCTATTTAGTAGGACAACTTTACTTTACCGTAACTAATACGCCTAATATACTCGTACACCTAGACCTACTTTAAACATTACAATTTAGGCCTCCTTAAAGCCCACCTTCGAAAGTAGGGCTTACTCTTTACACTCAAGGCCTATCCTAACTAAAAACATTGTAAATTTTTAATTCAATCTGTGTTGTAGGTTATAAAGTTTATTTCAGCAATTTAACTTACTCATAAGACTCATAAACATCACAAAATTAAACTCAGAACTTTAATATCAGAAAATTAAACTCAGAAACTTTAACATCACAAAATTAAACTCTATACTTTAACATCACACAGACCTAACGCAATTGCACGAACTCAAACCTACACCTACCGTAACCCATTCTAAGTCCTATTTCACATATAGGTTTAACCTATTCTAAGACCTATTTTACATATAGGTGTAATCTATTCTAAGACCTATTTCACATATAGGCGCAACCTATTCTAAGACGTATTTTACATATAGGCGCAACCTATTCTAAGACCTATTTTACATATAGGCGTAACCCATTCTAAGTCCTAACTCACATATAGGTCTAACACACACATTCTAAGTCCTATTTCACATATAGATCTAACACACATTTTAAGCCCAATTTTACATATACAGTACGCGTAACCTATTTTAAGTCGCATTTCACATATAGGCGTAACCCATTTTAAGTACTATTTCGTATATAGGCCTAACATTCTAAGTCCTATTTCACACATAGGCGTAAACCATTCTAAGTCCTATTTCACATATCGGTGTAACCCATTCTAAGTCCTATTTCACATATCGGTGTAACCCATTCTAAGTCCTATTTCATATATAGGTGTAACCCATTCTAAGTCCTATTTCACATATAGGCATAACCCATTCTGAGTCCTATTTTACATATAGGCATAAAATAGACAAGGCTTGATATAATGGTCTCAAATGCAACATTTGAGGATCTTTGTTCATCCAGACCTCAAAAATAAAACCCTACAAAAAAAATATGCATTTACACATAAATATATACATACAACTCCAAGCATCCAATTCTTCT
Source organism: Bathynomus jamesi (assembly GCA_023014485.1). Lineage (NCBI taxonomy): Eukaryota > Metazoa > Arthropoda > Malacostraca > Isopoda > Cirolanidae > Bathynomus > Bathynomus jamesi. The sequence goes on along the minus strand of JAJOZX010000479.1, from coordinate 919,528 downwards.
TTTAAGGAAGAATCACTCAACAGATTTCATCAACAGACACACCATAAAATACATTACATAAAGTAGGCAAACTTTTAGACACATGCATTCCTTGCAAACAGATTGCATTCCTTCAAAACCCCAAACCTTCCAGACCTACCTGTAGGACGTGTAACATTTACTCGATCATAACTACGGGTATTGACTTCACTGGAGTGGTGAATCCAAGTTTTGTAGACAAACTGGATTCAGAGGAATAAAATATATATATCTATATATACAGGGCGTCCCAAACAAATGTATACACACTTTAACAGCTGATAGCTCAATTGATGTTTCTTTCTTTCCAAGTTAAACCCATTAGAATTAATAATGGCAGTCAGACTAAGCTTTGAACAAAGGAAATTCATTCTAAAATGCTACTGGGAGTGTGAAAACGCAGTTGAAGTGCAAAGACAGTTTAGGAGGGAGTTTCAAACAGATCCACCAACGCGACTTACCATCACTCGAATTAGAGATAAGTTTGAAGCCGATGGAACTGTTCAGAATGTCCACAAGAAGCGTTCCGGAAGACCACGGACATCGACAAGCCCCACAAGAAAGAGTACTGGAAACGTATCACCAAAGTCCAAGAAAATCTGTGCGGCAAGCGAGTCGTGAGGTAGGAATTTCAGAATCGTCAGTCCAACGCATTTTGAAGCGCTGTCAATGGAAAAGTTACATTCCAAGATTAGTCCATGCTATTAATGAAGATGATCCGGACCGAAGAGTGGAGTATTGCGAGTGGTACTTGGCACGATGTGGATGTGGATTGGACGAAGGGGTTTCGTAGAATACCCTCCGCGTTCACCAGACCTCACACCACTAGACTTTTTTTATGGGCATACTTAAAAGACAAAGTCTACGCTATAAAACCTGCAACAGTCGCTGAATTGAGAGCAGCCATTGAACGAGAATGCACACAAATACCAAACGAAATGTTTCGTGATGTTTGCGATTCCATTGCTTCGCGTTATCAGCAGTGCCTGGACCAGAACGGACGTCAGTTTGAAAACAGGCGTTGACAAAACAATTAAATAATGTCTGTAGATTCTATTACATTTTGAAAATGAAATGTATTTTAATAAACACTGCCTTTATAATTATTTAAAGTGTGTATACATTTTTTTGGGACGCCCTGTATATGTGTGTACAATGTACTCTTTACATGTGCCACAAACACATAAAACCTGTCTGAACATAATAAAGGATCAGAGAGTAAAAATTTTATTGCTGCGCTCTGGTTCTGTGCACATAATTTTGTACCAAAAATTATATGGTTAGACAGTGGCAGATACTTCAAATATGAAGAGAGATTATTCATCATATTTCTAATAAACAAACAAAGGGTCTTTTGGCCTAATTTGGCCATAGTCCAAACTACTCTACAAAGGGTCTTATGGTCTACTTTGGCCATAGCCCAAACTACTCTACTAGGGTATTATGGCCTACTTTGGCCATAGCCCAAACTACTCTACCAGGGTCTTATGGCTTACCTTGGCCATGTGCCAAACTACTCTACCAAGGGTCTTATGGCTTACCCTGGCCATGGGCCAAACTATTATTACAAGGGTCTTTAGGCCTACCTTGGCCATGGGCCAAACTACTCTACCAAGGGTCTTATGGCCTATATTGGCCATGGCCAAACTACTCTACCAAGGGTCTTATGGGCTACCTTGACTAAGGGCCAAACTACTCCACCAGGGTCTTATGGCCTACCTTGGCCATGGGCCGAACTACTCTACAAGAGTCTTATGGCTTACCTAGGCCAGAGACCAAACTACTGTATTACAAGGGTCTTATGGCTTCCCTTGGCCAGAGACCAAACAACACAAAAACAGTACAGGATTCAAACCCCCAAGCCCTCCAGATCTACCCGTGGAGGAGTAACATTTACTCTACCAAAACTACGGGTATTGATTAGTCTGAAGTGGTAGGAGGTTTGCATACAGCACAAACTCATTTAACCAAACAACACAACATGGAAGTACATTTCAATTAACTCACCAACGTAGAAGTCCCTTTAAAACATAAATAGTTAAAAAAACATGACAAAACTCCAAAACAACATTAGTAAACCAGCATTTAAAAACTGGTGACTTATAAAACTTACACAAATAATGGGCAAAGTTAAAATGCTTAACAATTTTACTTTAATTTCATTAATTTTCTATACCAAGGGGAGTCAAACTGATTGACATAACTTTAACTAAACTTGAGAAGTTGGCCTCTTGAACTTTTATATTTAAATAGGTCTTGAGTAACCTTTCTCTTTCTAGGTCCTACGTCATTCTTTTTAACTCATTTCACATAGTTTGAAACACACTGTTTATCAAAAAATTTAATCTATAACATGCAAATTTTTCTCCGACCCCCCCCCCACTATATAGAAAAACTATACACGCCTACAACATAGTATCGTATGTGGTACCTCTATTTCTTAATTAAACACAAATTGCCTCGGAATTGGCGACATAGCCTACTGGGAATGAAAATGATTGCCATACATAGAACCCAATATGGAAGCATTGGGTCCAAATAACAAGAAAAATGCATTATTTCGTATCAAAATTTTCCATCGCTGACGCATGAAAATTACTTCGAGAGAAGATTAGACGTCTGGGGATTTTGTAAAGTCAGCGAAATTGAAGACAAAGAAATTTATATTAGATGCTCAGAGCTGAGAGAATTCCAAACGATGTTTTAATCAAGGGAGACGTACTTAATCTTCCTGTAAGTTCTGAGTGAATACCAAGTAATAGAAACCTAATAACTCAAAAGGATAGACCTATTCCTTCAGTATTTAAATATAGTGATTGCCTATATTAATTAAACCAAATAAACTCGTTGCGTAACTCCATCGTCTACGGCCCTACATCGAAAGAGATCGTCGCGCCCTACAACCAAAAGCGAGGCCCAACGAAATAATAAGGTATGGTAATTTTCCTTCTTTACCATTAGGCAGCACTAAAATACCTAAGGCAAATAAATTTAACAATAACCAAAAAACACTACTTAACAAGGTCCTTTGAAGACCTCCACAAACATAATTTTTATGAAAAAACGTAGGGTTTTTGTTGTTAACTCTCCACCGATATCTGCCGGAAATTTCCAATGGATGAGGGTGACGGAGACAAACCATAACCCTATATATTTTTTTGATAGTCACAGTGCTGTGCAGAAATTCATCTTCATTTTCGAAGCGCTGCAGATTTTCTTGGCAAATGCGTAGTCTCTCAGTTTTCATCTCAGCAGTGATCATGCGAAGAACCCATCTGGCGCAGACCTTTCGGTAACTGAGAATGCTAATAATGTATCCCACTCACTCTGGAAATATCGAGCATTGCAGCAATTTCCTTTTGTTTAATGCGACGATTTCCACGAATCAGTTCGTCAAAGTAGTTCCCATAAGACTCGTCGGTTGCCATTACAGGCCTTCCACTTCGCGGGTTGTCTCGCAAATCTTCTTTCCCTGCTTCTCCTTCTTTACACTATCTCGCCCAACGTCGAACGATACTCACATCAACACATTGTTTACCGTACACAGTTTGCATTCGCCGATGAATGTTTATAGAAGCAACACTTTCCGCGGTCAAAAATTCAATTACGGTACGTTGCTTGAAGCGAACGTCTTTACTCCTTTCCATTGTAATCGATACTGAAATAACGTGTGGAATGAGTGTAGGCTATAACACAAAACCGGTTTTATCTCGTTACCTCTACACAATCTGGAATGGGGTGGGAATATCAAATTACAACACAAAACCTGTTTTATCTGGCTACCTCTACACAATCCAGAATTATTCAAGTGGAGGCATTACTTTTCAGCACACCTTCGTATATACAGGGTGGCGCAAAAGTCAGGAACCATAGGCACATTTTAATAATTTGTTTTAATATGTGTTTTGTTCTTTTCATATTTGTTGTTGAACCTATGGCACAGAAACTGAAAATAGATGAACGGGTGGAGATAGTTTTAATGTGTGCAAGGCGTGGTAACACACACCGATCAGTTGCTACTGTTTCTAATGACAAAAACCCTGAGAGGCCGCCAGTTGTTCAGGCATCAGTTGGGAAACTGTTCACTCACTTCAAAGAAACGGGAAGTGTTCATGATCGGCCGCGTAGTGGCCGGCCAAAAAGTTCAACCGATGCAGCAACATCACTAACGATACTCAATCACCTCGAAAACAGCCCACGTAAGTCCTTAAGAAAGTTATCCCAGGAAACGGGTGTCTCCAGAAGATCCATTCAACGAATTCTTACAACAAATCTTTTCCACCCCTACAAAGTCCAACTCGTTCAGGAACTGCACGGAGACGAGACAGACCGTCGTGTAGAGTTCTGCCAGTGGTTTCTACAACATCGACAACTTCAACGAAGGATCATGTTCAGGGACGAAGCGATATTTCACCTCAGCGGTCGTGTCAATAGGCATAATGCACGCTACTTGGCGAATGAGAACCCCCACTGGATGGAGAAAGGACATGTGCAATTCGATCTACGAATTATGGTGTGGGCTGCGCTCTGGGGGGATCGGTTAATTGGTCCGTACTTTTTCGACGGCAATGTAACAGGTGAAACATATCTGCATATGCTGCAAACATTTCTAATGCCCATACTGGACGACATTTTATTGGCAGAACGGGCGGAGATGTGGTTTCAGCAGGATGGTGCACCACCACATTTCGCAACCATCGTCCGGAGCTCTTTAGATGAAACATGCCCAAGCAAGGGGATCGGACGGCGAGGGCCCGTCGAATAGCCATCTAGGTCTCCAGACCTCACGCCTCTTGACTTTTTCTTGTGGGACCATCTCAAGTCGGTAGTCTTTGTTGATCGACCCAGAACCGTACGTTCTCTAAAGGATAAAATCACATGAGTGTGCCAAAATCAGTACCAATGGGTTAAGGAATGTTCAAACATCATCCATTCAACGCGTCAGAAAGTGTATCCAAGTGGAAGGCCACCAATTCGAACATTTATTATAATTTAATAAAATGTGCCAATGGTTCCTGACCTTTGCGCCACCCTGTATATATACTCTCTCTCTCTCTCTCTCTCTCTCTCTCTCTCTCTCTATATATATATATATATATATATATATGTATATGTATATATATATATATATATATATATAGTATATATATATATATATATATATATAAATATATATGTGTGTATATATACACACATGTGTATATACTGTGTGTGTATATATATATGTACAGTATGTGTATATATATATATATGTACATATATATACATATATATATATATATATATATATATATATATATATATATATTATTGCACACTTCAAGCATTCCCTCGTTTCGATTCCAAGAAAAACCATCTTTCGAAGCAACCACCCAAGATGCCAGACGTTCCGAATCACAACTTGCGGATCCATATTAATTCATTAACAACACTAAATTCACTCATGCACGCAATATTATTTCAGTCAACCATTTAATTTACCATTGTGCATTTGTCGTTTTGTTATCAACGTTAATCAGTAATTTCACATGATACATTTTCTGATTTCTTTTAGTTATTTTATCCCAACATTCAAGTATCTTTTCTTTTAACTCCCTTTCCGTGAACGTTTCTGAACAACCTTCAGAAACTTTTACTGTCAACGAGTTCCTCATCGAATAGTCCATCGGGTTTTAGTCGAGTGATTGAGCAGGCAACTCATTTTTCTTAATGAAATAAGTAACATTCTGTTGCAGATAGTACTGTGAAGACTTGCTTGTATGAGAAGTAGCTCCGTTTTGCTGGATATGAAGTCATTATTAGGATACAGACGGCGGCAATCTGGCAAGAGATTTTGGTCCAAGAATTTGACATAAGTTTTGGAGTTCACTTTAGTGCTGATGATGTCAGTGAAATGAATATCAGTCTTTCCATTCGAAGACACTCCAGCTAAAACCATAACGTTCTTTGAAAAACGAGATGTTTGGTGGTACAGTTTTGAAGCAGGAAAATCTTTTTTTCAAAGTACCGTAAACAACATCATTTTGCCGGTTTCACGCAATTTGAATGGTAACGTGCTTTTCGTCAGTGAAAACAATTTTTTTAACATCATTAAAGCTGTCCATGATCTCGTCTTTTTGGCTTAATATATTAATAACAATACCACACAAAATAAAATTAGAATAAATACAATCGACTCATAAACAAATTTTGCCTTGTTCTAATATTTTATATTACGAAATAGATCCAGAAACTATTAAATAAATTAATTTTAATTTCATTTTATCTAATTTAGGGGGAGATTAAAATATTTCATTCCATTCATATAGCAACGTGGATAACAATCATCATGAACAACAAATATATATAATATATATATATATATATATATATATATATATATATATGCCCTTTTCAAAAGGTAGGATGAACTCGAATACATGCAATTTATATTTCGTAAATTCAAATATCGATATCTTCCTTCATAGATGTATATTTCACCCATGTAGTTTTCTGTTATTTATATCGCCTCACTTTTCTCGAAAAATGTAAAGTTCTTATAACTACGCCACTTAAATGATAACTTATGAACTAATTGAGTTTGATATTGAAAGGTCCCACTCAACTGATCTGTGTGTCTATATACAGTCTAATGCAACGAATTAAAAAATCAACCACCCCGATTATCCAAGCTATTAGCAATCCTACCGTACGTCTTCTAAGCTATGGATTTTTATGATATGAAAACGGCTGGTTGTAGCTTCACACAACTGCGAAAGTACTCTATTATTTCTCATTATTTTATATATTTCTATCCTTAGTATGTAATTTGTCGTTGTATTATTAATATTAGGCATTTGGATAATGGTCTACCAATAAAACTTATTCAGCTTCATTTTTCATACAAAACATTTAAATAAGTAAGCAAGTATGGCATAAATTACAAGCTGCCATCAAACAGTTAAAGAAAATGACTAGCGAAATTTTTCGGTGGTAACTCTGTTATTTGTGTGATTATTTCCGAATTATTAGCCCCATCTGTAGAATACTTGATCAAAGGACTAACAACTTCAATACAACTACATTTCACATCGTCCGTAAAGATTAATTTATTTAATCTCGTATTAGCTATGCAATAATCAACTCTTACCTCGAAGCAAAGAAATGTACAAGTTATGTATCCAGTCGACCACTGGGACTGTATTTTCAGTTGTCAGCTTCTGTATAAACGGCAATAAAAAGACTTCTTTACAATCACCATATATGTACATAATAATGGCACGTTATATATATATATATATATATATATATATATATATATATATATATATATATATATATATATATATTAAGCATAACAATCTTAAAACCTCATCAATAAATACTGTATATTCTCTTTTTAACTCATCTAAGAGGATCTGCAAGTTTTTATAATCTATTTAATGTTTAAAATCAAATTGCTAAAGACGCCAATAACTATCGCATACAGATTCAGCTAAGACATAATAGAAAATTAAATGAAGAGGGCCTGAAATCGAACCTTCAACCTATTAACCCTGATCAAACAATTTTCTAAGAGAATTTGATCAATAACAAAAGGCGACTTCGCTCTTTGGGCCTATATTTTAAGTTACCAAACTTTAAGCTAATTTTTTTTAAACATTTTTTATCATTTGAAAAACTTTTTCATAGTTTAAAACGAATCCTATTAGCTGACGATACCAAATTTTCCCATTCGACCTAGCCTTTCTGCCTACATCACCCATAAACACTTTTATAAATTTAAAACTCAAAGTTTTTTTCTCCCTAATCAATAGTAAGATATCGCTTGCCTAAAAGAATCATTCAGGGAATGACTCCATCATAATTTCACGTCCTGACAAAAGCAAAGATACCATTCTTCTTAACAAATCAGAGGATGATAATGAGTTGAATAAAGCCCTCAACGACTCCGCCAAATCAAAAAGATTGATGACAAGCCTCTAGCACTTTCCCTAAACTTGAAGATAAAATCAACCGTTTCCACAAAATTTATATGATGAAAATAAAATTTCGGAGGATGATTACGACCAAATACACTCTATCGTCACCTCCCCAGACACTCTTTATGGCCACCCTAAAATACACACACCAAATTTACTCATTAGGCCTATCCTTTTTTGCCTACATCATCCATAATTTCCACCTAGCAAAATTCCTAATTCCCCCAAATCCACCATAAACCCTAATGCAGAATGAATATCCATCCCCATTTCCTACGAATTCGTCAAAGAAATACTGACGTTGAACAATTCAAAGAACCTCCATATGCACAGCATTGACAGAGTATTCCTCTACTAACAACGTGCCAATTAGAGAAGCCATCGACATCTGCACCAACAATTTATTTTCCATAATCAGAACACAGACCTCAATCTAACGAAACAAGAATTTACCAAACTGCTAACCCTCGCCACTTCAGACACCTACTTCTTTTCAACTTTACCAACAAACCTATTCAATAGCTAGGGGATCCCCTTAAGAACCACACTAGCTAACATCATTTTCTGTTATCACGAAAATAATGGCTACTCCATTACTCCACCCATTACAAACACACTTATATAAAAGATATGTCGATGACACCTTTCTGCTCTTTCATACTGCTAACCACGACCCCCTTTTTATTAACTATCTCAATTCCAAGCATCAAATCATCAAATTCACTAAAGGAAAAGAACCTAACAACACCTTACCCTTTTTAGATATAACAATAATAAAACAAAATAATAAATTCAGCACTTCCATATATCGAAAACCTACATATACAGACCTAGATACAAACTACTTAAGTCACACACCCTTACTATATAAAATTAACAGTATTAAAATCTTAATCCACTGTACTTATCAACTCTGTTCCTCCTACTTATCCTTCCACTACGAAATAGAATTCGTTCACAGTTTCTGCATTAATAATTCTTTCCCAAAACATTTACTACATTCTCTAACTAGAAATTTTCTCAACAACATTTATCAGCCCACCTTAAAGGCCCCACTGTTAAAAATGATATACATTACTTTTCTTCGCCTTATTACGACTATATTAGTCACAAAATACAATCAGAACTTCGCCACCAATGTTCCCTCTAATTTTTCTTAGTCCGTGTGCGCAAGAAATTTTCGTTGTGCATACATTTAGATTCATGGTGAAAAATTGTGCAAACTTTTCTGAGCGCTATTATCTTCAAAATGAAATATATATATAAATATTAAATACTTAATAAATATTATTTCCATAAGGTGATAGCTTGATCATTACGGTACTATTAAATGGATATTAGAAAACTGTTTACAATATTATATATTCTTGAAAAAGAAAACATTTTATCCATTCTAAAAATATGAAAAAAATAAAAAATAGTAAAATAAAATTCAACAAAATAAAAAACTAAAATACAAATAACATTAATTGAAAATGACTATTTTAGTTATCATTCCTCAAAACAATTTTTAGCATTTAGCAATTTAAAATAGACTATCAAGATTAATACATGATTTTATCCATTCACAAAATATGAATAAAATGAAAAATAATAAAATTCAATAAAATAAAATATAATCAAAATAACATTAAATGAAAGTGCCTTTCATTTAAGTATGATTATGATTTCTCCCTACGATCTTTAGCATTTGCCAATTCCAAATAAACTCTATGAAGATTAATACATCCGTCATCATTCAGGTAACTTTTAATTCGCATGAGCATGTCCAAATGATTTTCTTTCAAGCGGTTTGTTAATTTGTTCTTTATAGAATTCATTAAACTGAAATTTTTGAAATTACTTCATTTACTGTCGTGACTCATGATACGCTTGAGTCTGTGCGCATTTTATTTTGCTGTGTGCACGGGTTTCACAACGCGTGCGCGCGCGCACACGCGCACACCTTAGAGGGAACATTATGAATCGCCACCCATTGAACCCACTTTACCCTCAATTTAGTCATCAATTTGTAGCCACCAATAATAATAGCATTAACTCGTACCTCAATCATAAAGAAAAAAAACCCAGCCCCTTGTCTCATCAATATCTACTGTTTCATTTGTACTCACTGCAATACGAGCTATATTGGTAGCACCATTTGCCAACATCAAACAAGAGTGAACAAACATCGTGTCATTTCTACCCAACGAAATCATCAATAAGAGATCATTGACACCTCCACAATCACCCACTGCTCCCCAACAATTTCAAAATTACCAATTCAGCATACCAATCAACCGACCTCAGCACCCTCGACGACTACAGTTCTTACCTCTATACATTTTATATAATTTTAACTTTAAATTATTATCATAGGAGTGTACAAATATTTTGGTATAAAATCTCTTACTATATTTGTACACTTTTTATTTTTTTTACTTTTTAGCAATGACGATGGAAATCCGAAACGTTTGACTAATAACATGTACCACCTTCTAGTCTTCCTATTCCTTATATAAATTTATAAAAGTGTTTATGGGTGATGTAGGCAGAAAGGCTAGGTCTAATGGGAAAATTTGGTATCGCCAGCTAATAGGATTCGTTTTAAACTTTGAAAAAGTTTTTCAAATGATAAAAAACGTGTTTAAAAAAATTTATCTTAAAGTTTGGTAACTTAAAATATAGTCCCAAAGAGAAAAGTCGTCTTTTGTTGTTGATCAAATCCTCTTAGAAAATTGTTTGAACAGGGTTAAGAGGTTGAAGGTTCGATTTCAGGCCCTCTTGATTTAATTTTCAATTATGTCTTAGCTGAATCTGTATGCGATAGTTATTGATGTCTTTAACAATTTGATTTTAAACATTAAATAGATTATAAAAACTTGCAGATTCTTTTAGATGAGTTAAAAAGAGAATATATTTATTGATGAGGTTTTAATATTGTTATGCTTAACATATATATTATATATATGTATAACATGCCATTATTATGTACATATATGGTGATTGTAAAGAAGTCTTTTTAGTGCCGTTTGTACAGCTGACAACTGAAAATACAGTCCCAGTGGTCGACTGGATATATAACTTGTACGTTTCTTTGCTTCGAGGTAAGAGTTGATTATTGCAAAGCTAATACGAGGTTAAATACATTAATCTTTACCGACAATGCTAAATGTAGTTGTATTGAAGTTGTTAGTCCCTTGACCAAGTATTTTACAGATGGGGCTGATAATTCGGAAAGAATCACACAAATAACAGTTACCACCGAAAAATTTCGCTAGTCGTTCTCTTTAACTGTTTGGTGTCAGCTTGAAATTTTATGGCATACTTGATTATTTATTTCAATGTTTTGTATGAAAAATGAAGATGAATAAGTTTTATTGGTAGACCATTATCCAAATGCCTAATATCTTTCGCAGTTGTGTGAAGCTACAACCAGTCGTTTTCATATCATAAAATCCATAGCTTAGAAGACGTACGGTAGGATTGCTAATAGCTTGGATAATCGAGGTGGTTGATTTTTTATTCGTTGCATAAGACCTTTCAATACCAAACTCAATTAGTTCATAAGTTATCATTTAAGTGGCGTAGTTATAAGAACTTCTCTACTCTTTTCGAGAAACGTCAGGCGATGTAAATAACAGAAGACTACATGGGTGAAATATACATCTATGAAGGAAGATATCGATATTTGAACTTTCGAAATATAAATTGCATGTATTCGCGCTCATCCTACATTTGAAAAGGGCTGATATAATATATATATATATATATATATATATATATATATATAATATATATATATATATATATATATAGGGCGTCCCAAAAAATGTATACACACTTTAACAGCTGATAGCTCAATTGATGTTTCTTTCTTTCCAAGTTAAACCCATTAGAATTAATAATGGCAGTCAGACTAAGCTTTGAACAAAGGAAATTCATTCTAAAATGCTACTGGAAGTGTGAAAACGCAGTTGAAGTGCAAAGACAGTTTAGGAGGGAGTTTCAAACAGATCCACCAACGCGACTTACCATCACTCGAATTAGAGATAAGTTTGAAGCCGATGGAACTGTTCAGAATGTCCACAAGAAGCGTTCCGGAAGACCACGGACATCGACAAGCCCCACAAAGCAAGAAAGAGTACTGGAAACGTATCACCAAAGTCCAAGAAAATCTGTGCGGCAAGCGAGTCGTGAGGTAGGAATTTCAGAATCGTCTGTCCAACGCATTTTGAAGCGCTGTCAATGGAAAAGTTACATTCCAAGATTAGTCCATGCTATTAATGAAGATGATCCGGACCGAAGAGTGGAGTATTGCGAGTGGTACTTGGCACGATGTGGATGTGGATTGGACGAAGGGGTTTCGTAGAATACCCTCCGCGTTCACCAGACCTCACACCACTAGACTTTTTTTATGGGGATACTTAAAAGACAAAGTCTACGCTATAAAACCTGCAACAGTCGCTGAATTGAGAGCAGCCATTGAACGAGAATGCACACAAATACCAAACGAAATGTTTCGTGATGTTTGCGATTCCATTGCTTCGCGTTATCAGCAGTGCCTGGACCAGAACGGACGTCAGTTTGAAAACAGGCGTTGACAAAACAATTAAATAATGTCTGTAGATTCTATTACATTTTGAAAATGAAATGTATTTTAATAAACACTGCCTTTATAATTATTTAAAGTGTGTATACATTTTTTTGGGACGCCCTGTATATATATATATATATATATGTATATTTGTTGTTCATGATGCTTGTTATCCACGTTACTATACGAATGGAATGAAATATGTTAGTTTCCCCTTAAATTAGATAAAATGAAATTAAAATTAATTTATTTAATAGTTTCTGGATCTATTTCGTAATACAAAATATTAGAACAAGGCAAAATTTGTTTATGAGTTGATTGTATTTATTCTAATTTACTTTGTGTGGTATCGTTATTGATATGTTACGCTAAAAAGATGAGATCATGGACGGCTTTAAAGAAATTTTTGCTATTTTGCCTTGCACTGCAGTTCTTATATACGAAATATATACGTTGATTACATTTACTAGTGTATATATACATATATATATATATATATATATATCACCAGAAGGCTGGTGTTCCAGAAATGGATCTTCTGCACGAACGCTTCCAGCGTTTGTTTGCTTGTTTTTGTTTGTCTCATGAAAGATTCCCACAGGACCTTTTTTCGCGTGAAGGATGGCGAGGATGAATAATTTTTAATTTTTTTTTAATTTTTAAAATTTTTATTTTTATTTTTTATTTTTTCCCCAAGGAGGAGGGGCCCCCGCGTGGGACCCTCAAGGGGCAAATGCCCTTCATTAAGGACGGTGAAACCCCATAAATGGGTTAGGAACTTAAGGAAGAGGGGCCCCTTATAACGGAGGCGAAGGCTTCCAGAGGGCACCTCCAGGGGCAGGATTCAAAGCATCCCAATTTCCTCTAACCAAACTCGGCTATACTACTATATACTGTATATATATATATATATATATATATATATATATATATATAGAGTGCCCGCAAAAGAAATCGCGCGCCTAGTTTTTTTAAGACTTTAGAAGTGAATAAGAGACAAAATTGAGACAAAATTTACCCCTTGGTCTTCTCTGATACGTGTAGGCATCGAATTATAGTTTTTTACAGTAGTCGACGCTGATACCTGAAATCCATATGTTTCTCAGACCTTCCTTCAATTTAGGTATACTGCCAGTGTCGTGACTTTGTAGCCTATCCTTCGTTACTTTCGACATGTCCTCGAAGGGATTGAGATCTGGGCCTTTGCCTGTCCATTCTTGACTTGTGATAAGGGGCCGAGTCATGCTCAAAATTGGAGTTTGATGAATTTCAACAAGGTTGAAAAAATAGTTTTCAAAAATGTCTTTATAACGAGATTTATTCATTGCCGTGTTATCTGGCAGGAAGTACAGTCTTCCTGACCTTTTGCAGAAAAACACCCCTAACCTGACTCCAGGGTTGGTGTTTAACGTTTTTCTGAATGAAGCGAGAATTGTTCCTGTTGCTGCTGCTCGGTTTCCTCACTGTCTTTGGTCGGTTGGTAAAGGTCTTGAAGGCAGACTCATCACTAAACATGACTTTTTCCCAGTCCTTTACAGACCAATCTTTATGTCCTCTGGCAAAAGCGACACGCTTTATCCTCATGGCGTAAGTCAACGAAGGTTTCTTTGCTGCACGTCATGAAGGCTTTTTCAGGGCTTTGATGAGTCTTTGCTGTACGGTACGCTCTGAGACGTCTTCCAACAAAACAGGAAGTGCCAGCTTCAGTTCACGGGCCAAAATCGATGGATTGTTCATTACTTTCCGTTTTAAAAGCTTTTCCCTATACTCTGAAGTCTGTCTGGCTCGCCCAGTGCCCTTCTTCGTAGTTGGTGTTATTAACTTATTACTGACTTGCGGTTTTTTGCCCACAAAAATCCATCTTTTGACTGTTTCTCGGTGGTGGTTTACTCTCTGTCCAATGTCTGTCATGCGGCAATCCTTCCCTCTCTTAATTTCATCTTGGAATGACTTTGGAGCACCCATATCGAAGCAAATAAAAAAAATTTCGACGATAAACGAGTTGAAAAATGTGAAAAAATGAAAATTTGACAAAAAAGCGACCCCTTTGTTTGGTCTCTGAAAACACGCTAAGAAAGAGTGTGGGTGTTATGTAGGCTCATAGGACGGGTTGTGGGCGTACGATGTACTGTACCACGCAAAATTATTCAAGTTGCGAAGTTTCCTCATTTTTGGATTGAATATTCTAGTTGAAAATACGGCAAACGCGCGATTTCTTTTGTGGGCACTATATCTATGTCTTGGGATTGTTCAGTTCTTATCTCTCATGTATAATATTGGTTTCTTTATATGGTATTGGTATAGTGCCTTCAATGGTGACCTTGTATTTGTCATTTCAGTAGTGATAATTTAAGATTAATAAATGTTTTAACATTAATAATACTTATTTTTTACTGTATATATTTATTTATTATTAATTAATAACAACTAACTGTTTATTTTTAATGAGAGCACAGTAAAGCCTAAAGCTTAAGGGCCAAATTAAATAAAATAAATAGTCGAGCGTCAAAATTATTCATGTCATTGTAAATTGAAACGATTGTATTTATTTTATTATTAATAAAGGTTATTCAATTCAATTCACTCTCTATCTATCTATCTATATATATATATATATATATATATATATATATATATATATATATATATATATTTCTAAAACCTTGAAATCTTGCCAAATTTTTGTTTAAAAGAAACTGAATTTAAATTTAAATTTATTTAGGAATAAAACTGATTTCAGCTTATTTTTAAATTGTGTCAGTGAGAAATTTAGCTATTCCTTCCCTGCGCAATTTAGATAGCTAAAACATGGAACTAACAATATTTTAGGTATTCTTATCTGAATTTGCCATTAGGAAGCCAAATCAATAAAATTCAGTTCATTTATTACATAAATTAAATAACTCAATGGTAAAATGACAATAGCAGAAATACCATATAAATTTACATATATACAATTATTATAAAATCATTCTCAGTTTTTATATTTATAATTATTGTTTGAAATTAGACTAATTTTTTTATATAATCTGAATAATAATTAAGTAAATTTATAGTAAGAAAAAAGTAAGAAACGAGTAGAGGAAGTATTCATGAAATCACTTTTGGGACACTGATATGAGCTCTGATTTTTGGGGGAAGCTTATGTTATGTAACTAATTTCAAATACTTAACTGTGGCGATAATGACTGTAATGAAAATGAGGTTATGTTATTGCATGAGTAGCTGTTGTTAAGGTATTTGTTCAGTGACTTGCGAAATGCATTTCGTCATGAAACCTGCGTCACATGCATTTTTGAAAGAGAGCATTTTACAATGTTCATTATTTATGATAATTTGGTACGTGTATAAAATTGGTAAGACGTCTTATGTCGTGATTCACTTTTTGAGGTGAGATAATCGTTTTGTGAATGGTTGAAGTTTTCCAATGATACTACTGAACATACTGAAAAATTAATTTTTACCATCGGTTACCATAAATACACTCGGCCACACCTACTTTACGGTCGGGTATATTACCCCAACTTTTGTAAACGATTTTACATATTATTTAATTTCAGACAATTTATCTTCTTACACACTGAGGAAGTGGAAACTGACTCATTACAATTTAAATGGTTCGAGAGCAATTTCCCAGAGGTACATAATCCGCTGAGATTCCTCATGTCATAACTTCATAAATGTGTACAGTCGTGACCAAACGTTTCGAGTTACTCACAAATTTTTGAAATATGTTCTTTTTTGCATCAAAATTTCGCCTTCGGTATGCTTTAAAGTTAAAAAATGACAAATTATGAAATGGACATTCCCTCATAAATTGAAGCACATTTAAAAATATCGGAAAATACAAGTAATTTATTTCAGAAGTACAGTAGTTTTTATCATCATAGTGGTGAAAACTAAGGCTCAAGATCTAAAGGCTGGTTTCAGAAAGTTAGAATCTGGGCTTTATTCTGCATTTGTTGGACACTTTAAATAATGATATAGAGCCTATAATATAAACTTATACATTTTATTCTATACGAAATACAATTATTTTAAAAATGTAATCTCTTATATATGATTTTTATTTTATTATTAATTGTATGTATATTTTTTTAAAATATGGTTATTTGAATCAAATACCCTTAAATTTATCGCAGTTTAGGTAAATCTAATCACACTGCTTTAATAACCAATTTTCTATTGATACCGCAATGATTTTAGTAAAAAAGGCTGCAAATTCATTATTGTTCCTTTAGAGACATTAACTAATAGAGACATTAACTAATGAATTCCCAATTTATATAAGCTAAAAATGGGCAGAAAATCGGAAATTTCTTCAGAGAAGCGAGGCCAGTGGAAGTACTTATAAAGGAAGGGTACAGTCAAAGGCAGGTGAACTTCCGACTTCACATATCTTATTGAGGACTCTGCATAATGAAAAAAGATTTTCGACGATAGCGAGTACTCGACTAAAACAAGATCCGGCAGGCCAAGAATAATGGCTCAACGCACTAATAATGCAGAAAGAGCTCCCTACTCCACTGATTAAAATAACTATTTGATGGAGTTTTCAGAATAAGATTTACTTACAAGAAAACCTGAAATAAAACGCACCTAAATGAAACGCAAAGAAATATGCGGATTAGGCCGTTGAATAATGGGTCATGGGCCATCATTCAGTTTGGGTAGGCTCATCTATACATCACACGTGCACCTAATCAATACATTATCTCAACTATTACTACCACCTTGAAATACTCTTGTTCTCGATTTTATTGGGACAGAGTATCTGGTCACAGCTAAAATTTTGAAAGAATGGATTATGACAAAGCCTATTTCAATTATGGGGTGGTCTCGTAACTACCCCCAACCAAATCCAATTGGAAACTTCCGAAAGTGAAAGTCTCTGCAAAAAGAAGCCACGATCCCACGAAGAATTTTGTTTTGCCGTAAACACAGCTCGACAGTCCGAAATGTCTACGGAATTATGTCAAAACCTTATTGTGTCCATGCCCAGCAAGATCAAAACAGTTATTTCCAGGGAAGGGTCTACTAAATATTGAACCTACAATAACAATGTAATTCTTAACACTTATGAATTCATTTTTACGTACGCATGCGCACATATAACTTTACACAACTTCACAGAGTCAAAATATAAAGAAAGCATAATCGTTATTGATAATAATATGCACAAACTTAAAACTAAACAATCCATAGGCCTATTAGCAATTTGCATAAAGGAAAACATTTTCACAAAGGCAAAATTATTGATTTATTTTGAATGCAACATTTATGTTTTCACTTAAAGACGTGGACCGGCTGTTTAGAAACACTGGTGTAGGGAACATACATTCTACAGAAATGTGTTAAAATAATTAACTGGTTACTCTTCTGTTATACAGAAAGTTGATCCTGGAAATTTGAAATATGCACAGCTTATTTGAAATAATTAATATATTTTGCAAATTTAGTGAAATTCTACCTGAAAATCCCTAAATCCATTTGTAGAATCGTATTCGGGAAATCTTGTGTCATGAAGCTCTCCAATCTTTATCTGTCTTGCAAACTTGGTGACAATCGATTGAGAGGGGAATCTTGTAGAGTGCCGGGTGTAAAATAAATAAAAAATTATAAAAATAAAATGAAGCTATACATTATCAGTCCCTTTGAGGTTAATAATTAATAAAAGAACATTAACTATTAGCTTTTAAAAAAGTTTTTAATGAAGTAGAAACTGGTTGTTACGGATTTTTTTAAACGTTTTATACGAATTACGTAAATCGTTTTTATATTTTATAGCATAATATCCTGTTAAAATGTATAATGATAAGTTCGAATTTTTTATTTATTATTACTTTCTACCTTCTATTATTTGTGGCTTTTAATTTTCCTTTCCATTCCTGAATTGTAACACTCAAATAATTTGTGGTTAGCAGATAAACAGGGTTGAATGTTTAAGGTATAGTACATGACAGTCAAGAGCTATGTCCTAAACTACATTCCTTAAATATAAATAACCTAATCCACAATATAATAGTCTCGGTGTGGTACTCCAGTTTTTGACAAAAAGAATGTTCCTCGTAGATACTACTGCTGGGTATCAGACTATCTGACGCAACAAAATATACAAATATGTATGAATACAAATACAAACAAATACAAAATGAATACAAAGTGCGGATAGCTCTTAATATTCATTTATGTATCGTACACTCGGGGACGTAATTCGGTGAACACTTTTCATTATTGTGTATAGAAAATGGCAGGGTTGAATAATACGTAATAACCACATCATAGTATGTCACAAAAAAGTCATACGTATATCGATAACGTAATCATATAAAACTTTCTTACAACGAAATAACTGCGAATGTTTGTAAAAGATGCTTTAAGATATGGATAAAAGAGATAGATACTGTTAATTAATTATCCATTGATTTAATAAAACATCAAGGAACGAGTTCCACAGTATATAATCATGATACATGAAGTTGGCTCAATAATTATACATGAATAATTACTTGCATACGTGTTTGTGGACCACAAATCTGTTTATCTTGTATAAACGAATATTGTACAATGTTTCCAACAATTTAATTATATTTTCCACACACGCCATTCATAATAATTGCCGTGCTTGGAATAACGCAAAATATTAATCGCTTATTATTATTATATATATATACTATATATATATATACAGAGAGAGAGAGAGAGAGAGAGAGAGAGAGAGAGAGAGAGAATCGTAGCAACAAATTCATTTTCGAGCCGTAGCTAGCGCCTTTTCAAACCAGTTCAAAACCCTATTCATAAGCCGCCCACCAAGAAATTTAGTTATTAAGGAGGATGACAATGGAAAGTAATGTAAATGCATTTTTCAAAAATTTTGTTCCTTGCTTTTGAGGGTTAATGATGTGTATAACAATTAACATTGCAATCCCGACAAATAGAACATCATCTTATTTAAACATTTGTCTTCCTCGAGTCAAAGAATTAATTCTAATGCACGTCGTTAACTTTCGAATTCGGGGGATAAAAATTCTTGACAAATTAACTTTCATCACTTTTCCTTGTTACCCTCCATATTATAGTCATTGGTCAATACCCAAAATATAAATAAATTTCTAGTCACAATAATCACATTCTCAGGCCAATCATTTACATATTCGAGTAATTTATTACACGTGTATATAAACATAAGCATATACACTTCTTCTTCCGCAGCTTATTATCCCATCTTTACATGGGGTCGCTGTTTTTGGTTCGTCTTCTCCACTCTCCTCTGTCGTATACCACGTCCTCCTCCAAGTCCTTCTCCCTGATGTCCGCCACCACACAGTCCCTCCATCTCGTCTTCGGTCTTCCTCTTCTTCTCCGTCCCGGCAACTCCATCTCCAGCACTCTGCGTCCCACATACTCCTCCTCTCTTCTCCTGACGTGTCCATACCACCTCAGCCTGGCCTCCTGCACCTTCTTAGATGCTTCCGCCACCTTCACTGTTCCTCTTATATGCTCGTTTCTGACCCTATCCCTCCTCGTCACTCCACACATCCATCTCAACATCTTCATTTCAGCCACATCGATTTTTCTTTCATTGCTCTTCTTCATTGGCACAGTCTCCATTCCATACAACATTGCCGGCCTCACCACTGTTTTGAATACCTTTCCCTTCAGTTTCACTGGGACCCTCTTACCACAGAGCACCCCTGATACGTCTCTCCAGTTCTTCCACCCCGACTGTATTCTACAGTTTATCTCTCTCTCTGCTCCCCCCTCTGCATCCACTGTTGACCCCAAGTATTTAAAATACTCCACCGTCTTAACTCGCTCTCCACTCAATGTCACTTCCCCTCCTCGGTCCTGCTGCACATCACATCTCATATATTCGGTCTTCTTTCGGCTAATTCTCATCCCCCTACTTTCCAACGCCTCTCTCCAATTTTCCAACTGCTGCTCCACCTCCTCTTTCGTCTCCCCACTCAACACAACATCGTCTGCATACATCATGCACCACGGCGCCTCCCCTCTAATCCTGTCCGTCATCACGTCGAATACCACATTGAAAAGGAAGGGGCTCAAAGCTGATCCTTGGTGCAGACCAACTTCCACCCCAAAGCTCTCTGACACACCCACGCTACTCCTCACCTTAGTTGTTACTCCCCTGTACATCCCCTTGATCAGTTTAACATACTTCTCCGGTACCATCTTTTCCCTTAAGCATCTCCAAACTTCCTGCCGTGGTATCCTATCATATGCCTTCTCCAAGTCAATAAAAACCATGTGCAACGCCTTCTGCCCCTCTCTGTACCTCTCTGCCAACTGTTTCAATGCAAAAACTGCATCTGTCGTTCTCCTTCCCGGCATAAATCCAAACTGTTCCACTGACATTTCCGCTTCGTCTCTCAACCTACTCTCCACTATTCGCTCCCATATCTTCAATGTATGTGATATTAGCTTGATCCCTCTATAATTCGTGCAATCTTGTACATCTCCCTTCTCTTTGAATATAGGCACTATGATGCTGGTCCGCCACTCATCCGGAATCACCTCCTGGTCAAACAACTTCTGCATTAGATCCCACACCAGATCCACCCCCTCATCTCCCAGTGCCTTCCATGCCTCGGCTGGTATCTCGTCTGGGCCAGTCGCTTTGTTATTTTTCATCCTATTCAGAGCACGACTCACTTCCATCCTCCCCACTTGTTCTCTCATAGCTACATTTGGTAATCCATCATCATGGAAAGATCTTGGGTTTTCTTTATTTAATAATTCCTCAAAATATTCCTTCCATCTATCCTTTATCTCTTCATCTCTTTGCAGCACCGCCCCCTCCCTTCCCTTAATTTGTTTTACCTGTGTAAAGTCTTTTGTCGCTCTATTTCTGCTCTTAGCCAATCTGTATATCTTCTTTTGTCCTTCACGATCCTCTAAATCCTCATACATCTGCCGATATGCCTCCGCCTTTGCTCTCGCCACTGCTCTCTTTGCCTGTTTCTTTGCTTCTTTATATACCACCTTACACTCTTCACTCCTCGATTCTTCCCATAACTTCTTAGTTTCTCTCTTACTTCTTAGTGCTCTTTGGATCTCATCACTCCACCACCATCCTTCTTTATCTTCCCACACTTTACCTGATGTTTCCCCAAATATGTCTTTACCTGCCGTTCTCATGACATTCGCATTATGTACCCACCAATCCTGTACATTCTGTTCATCAACATGGATTTCACTCAACACTCTCACTAAATTCCTGTTTCTTCCCCTCCTCTCTCAGTTTGTACCACCTAATTCTCCTCACTGTTGTTCCTCGGGTCTTTCTTCCTCTTTTCAACATCACATCCATGACTACCAACCGGTGTTGTGGCGTCACATGGTCTCCTGGAATAACTTTGCAGTCCCTCACCTCGGCCAATTGCGCCCTCCTATACAGTATGAAATCAATTTGCGATGTTCTGCCTCCACTCTTGTACGTAATAATATGCTCCTCCCTCTTTCTGAAAAACGTATTTACAATCGCTAGATCAAACGATACAGCCATATCCAACACACTCTCACCATCCACGTTTGCCTCTCCATAGCCATGACCACCGTGCACTCTGACCACTCCATCGTTATGATCACCAACGTGTCCATTCATATCCCCGCCCAACACCACTCGTTCGTCCTCGGCAATACTTTATATTGAGTACATGTTCCCCATAATTCATTCTCAAAGTCACCAGTCTATCTCCTCTTCGCTTTACTTCCACTATGCTATCCTTCATTTCCTTCGCCAATACAATACCCACACCATTTCTTCCCTCAACCGACGCCCCACTGTAGAACAATTTATATCCCTCACTGAGTTCTCTTGCTTTGTTCCCCTTCCAGCGTGTTTCTTGTACACACAACACCCCAACTCTCCTCTTCTTCATCAACTCCACAATCTCTCTTCCTCTGCCAGTCATGCTTCCAACATTCAGCGTCGCAATTCTCAGGTCCACCCGAGCTCGCTTCGTTAGTCGCACCCGCTCTTGGTGCGGTAGCCCTCGCCTCACCACAGAGGTCGGGCGAGGTCTCTGTACGTCGCCTACGGGGTACGCCCTAGCCGTCATCGCATTTTCGTGTTGAAGACTCACCATTGTGGTTTTGGCTGGGTTTTTATGGCCGGATGCCTTTCCTGACGCCATCCCTCCCCATTTACCGGACTTGGGACCGGCCGAGAACAAGGCTGGCTTGCCTTACCCTCGGGTTGGGTCTTAGGATTGTACGTTATTATTGTAAATTTCTTTTCAAGGTTTCTTATTATTCATACAAAAAAGATATGCCTTACTTCAGAACGCATTTTTCAGACTGAAAATTAGTTCTACTGTTATGATTATTACTTGAGCTAAAATATATTTTATCTCCACAATTCACAATTATTTATGTCATAAAATGAAAATAAAGTTCATGTTATTTTGTATCTCCAAAAAGTTTACTCTTCTTTCACGTACTTGCTGTTCATTTGAATATATTTCGCGAAATAAGCATATATAAACATAAGCATATACACATAAGCATATAAACATAAGCATAAGCATCGAGCCCAGTAAAGCCTAAAGCTTAGGGACCAAATTAAATAAAATAAATAGTCGAGCTTCACAATTATTCATGTCACTGTAAATTGAAACGAATGTATTTATTTTAATTTTTAATAAAGGTTATTCAATTCAATTCAATTCAATCTTAAGATTAAACGCGTCACCTTTTAACCAAGAACGGAATGGATCGGTCAACATTTTATGATGCAATATTTTGATGCGAAATTTTGATGATACACCCTCTTCTTGCGGTGCCCCTCTTTTGGTAGCGTCTCGGGAGGTCGCCCTTGTTACACACTGCATTTTAGGAAAGCGAGGCGTATATTGTGTAATGTCCTGGCCTCGATTACTGCCCACTCAATGTCATTCCCATTCCCATCCGTGGCTCGCAAATAAAAATGCACAAAGTGAAAAGTCCACTAAAAAAAGTGTTTCTTGATTTGAGAAACAATGTCACTCCATTCCTACTCGCGGTAAAGGCGTCAAATGGGAATGGTTTACATTTTCTAACCCAATCTAACCTAACCAAACCTAGCTTAAGCTATCGTAACCTAACCAAACTGAAACAAACCTAGCTTAAGCTTCGTAACCTAACCAAACCAAACCAAACCTAGCTTAAGCTATCGTAACCTAACCTAACCTAACCAAACCTAGCTTAAGCTATCGCAACCTAACCTAACCAAACCTAGCTGAAGCCATCGTAACCTAACTTGGACCAAGGTGGGAAAGCTGCGGATGGGAATAAGGATGGCATAAATTGCGAATAGACCGATTTGAAAAATGACCCCTTTGATATTCTCGCTCTCGAAGGTTCCACTCTTGGGCGCGGAATAAATGGGAATGACACTGAGTGGGATAATACAGTGGCCTCCTAGCCAACCTACTCCTTTACTTTCAGCGAAGATAAGCGACATTGGGCCTAATCATTAGTTGAATGAATGGGTGACCGTTCTCTGCTTTGAGATGTTGCAGCTCGGATTCTACGTTACGCTGTAGGTTTCCTCTTCGTTATAGCCCCATAGCTATTTGTTCAGGGATAAAACTTTCAACTACCACCACTATCATGATTTTTTTATTTATTCTTCAGACCCTTCGACATATACCGTGCTAGCGCTAACTTTCACTGTGAAGTCCGAATTCTAATATGAAAAATCCATCAGCCAGTTGAAAGGATTAATTTTCTTTATTAAATTGGACACTTCTATAGTCCATATTTTATATATATATAATATACTTTCTTCTCATAAATGTGGTTTAGTTCAACATTTGATATTGATTTCATATAGCAAAAATGGAAACCACGCGAATAAGAAGGAGTGGGACATAAATGGAGGTTGAACCGTACTTTTTACGTATAAATTTTCCCGATAAAGACGAACAATAAATGCGAGATGGGAATACAAGAATATTATAGACTGACGTAACAATTTTTAAAATTTCTGCGGAAAAGAACGGTCAGAACTCATTACATCGATAATGGACTGAGAATATAATCTATGAATAACCATTAAACACTGGTAACCATGCGATCGTTGTTAAATGCTCTAATTTTCCGTTTTAATATGCTCATCAAATTTGTTTATCTCCTATAAGGTAAAACATGCAAACAACAAACACGCGTTTTGAAGAAAGAGTACAATATTATACTGGTTATTAATACACATTTTGGTCAGATATGAAATCTAAATCTAGAAATCAATAACTCACTCACGAAAATATAAGAATTTATACATCAAAGACGTCCTGGATAAAATCAAAATTAATAATGCGTTCAACTATCCCATTTTATTTTTAATAATTTGCATCAAATGATTAAAGAAGAAAATACAGTATTAGATTATTTATTGTAATTATCATTTACGAAGTAGCCATAAAACTTAAATGTATTTACAGTACAGATGACGATGAATTCCGGAGAATTTTTTTCTCTTTAAAATCCTGCAGAAAGGAGAGGAGAATTAAGGAAGAGAAGTTGGGAAATTGTATGGAATTTACTACGATATTACGTGCAGTATATAATTCGTATAGAAGAAAGCAATAGTAATGGTTATAAATTATCATCTGTTGGGTGTTACAGTAGCTATTAACTGTTACTAGACAGTATATGCATCTGGGCGCAAAAGTGTTATGTGTATCCTCGGTTGTTTGAATGTATTGTGTTAACTTTTGTTAACTTTCGGTTGTGTTAACATTTATCCCTTCGTAGTGTAATGCCTTGAACCGCTTTCCTTCTAGTCAAGGTGTGGTGGAATAAAATCCTGGTAGGGACAATCTTTGCATATGCAAAATCGTGTGTTCATGCATGATATTCTATATATACACTGTGTGTATACAGTGTATATATATATATATATATATATATATATATATATATATATATATATATATATATATTCGGAGATTAATATTTGTTGATGTTACAGAGTTGTTATTATTATTTATATGTATAAGGAGTGTTGGAATGGCAAGTCATAAGATAAAGAGAGAAA
This sequence comes from Bathynomus jamesi, assembly GCA_023014485.1. Taxonomy (NCBI): domain Eukaryota; kingdom Metazoa; phylum Arthropoda; class Malacostraca; order Isopoda; family Cirolanidae; genus Bathynomus; species Bathynomus jamesi. Next base: position 893,934 of record JAJOZX010000479.1, on the reverse strand, counting down.
TGGTCTTTACATAATTTTTGTGAGGTTCTTACTTAAGATAATCAAGTAATCTTATATCCTAAATTTAACTTGATAATGAGGATTCGTTTTTATCGTAAATAGTCTTTCCTTTAACACTTCTCTTCTTTATTTTAGTTCCGTCTTTCCTCGTTTAAATTTAGTCTAATTCTTTGCATTCACGTCGTTTGTTAGCGCGGAATTGTGTGTGCTGTCGAAGGAAGGCTTCCTCGATGAGGGGGATAAAAAGGGATGTTTGGGGATGAAATAGAGGGTGAACTACCTGCCTACGAGGCGCTTTGTTTCCTCTGTCACGCCACAATTTCAGAACCAAAGAAAATGACATCGTCTTGTACGGAAGCGCCTGAATACGATGTTGGTCGATTCTTCTTGTCGGTCTTCCTATTATTAATTTCATATTTAACAATAAAGAGATTCATTACATAAGGGAGCGTTAAATGGGAGAAATTGAATTAAATGTAAATCGCATTCAGTTGCTTCAGAATTTGAAATTTATTTACGTGAATTAATAGGTTTTAATGTTACATTTTAATTATAAATAAACTTTTGTGGGAATTAGATTAGATGAGGAGGTGTGTGAATTTGTCTGTGAAAGTTTGTTGAGGCAATCAAGGTTAAGCGTTCTAGGTCTAAATTCTGCGTGGAATTGCTATAAATGTCAACGTTCACGAGCAGAAAACTATATATAGATAATTAAAACAATAAGAAGTTATGCCTAAATTTAATTATTCGAACTCTGTAAAAATGACCATGAAATATAACCAAATTTATTAGATTGTTTTATATGTAAAGCACGAAAAAACATATCGCTTTACCAAGTTATGTTATACTAAAATATACGAAAAATACGCTGTGCCACATTTTTTTACTTAATCGACCAGCAGCGAACGTGTAACTTTGGTTTTTCTTCCGCCAGAATTGTTCATTCTGACGAAGGTCAAGCTTTCCACTCCACCTTAGACCTACAGTTTAACGTGGAATCTGAACCACTGCCCACTACCAGCCTAGCGTCCTAACCACTAGGCTACCCACGGTACCCATTTATCTACCAACCAATTTCTTCATTGTGTGGAAGGCTGAACAGCTGGGTCTTGCTGCGCGCCACCTGCCGTCACCAGGTTTCGATCCCAGGGCTGCTGGATTCGTAATCAGCGACGCTAATCACAACACCACCGAGGCGTGAATAAATATAAATACATTAAATTTCCTATCTTCATTTAGTTTCGTCTTTATCAAATAAGTTTTACCTCTCCCTAATCATTGCTCTTATTTTAGTTGTACATTAATTCGTATGTGTTGAATCAACGAATTTCATTTCTTACCTATTATACAGGGTGGTTAAAAAAAAGTTACTCCTTAGAGGTAAACTGTCATATTAAAAAAAGTAAGGGGACTAGAGCTCCCAAACTTCATAGATACTTACCTAAACATGTTGTTCGTCTTAATTGAGAAGTTGCTCGATGTGTCCCCTTTCCTGCTCAACGCAGGCCTCCAAACGTGGACGCCACTGATCAATACACCTGTTTACATATCGTTGAGACTCCTTCTCCCAGCCGAGCAGAATTCTTTTGCGTAGTTCATCTATGTCTCTTATATTGGTACCAGGGATGTAAACTTTGGACTTCAGGGCTTCCCAAACACCATAATCTAATGGCGAAAGATCGAGGCTACTAGCCGGCCACATTAGGGTGGTTCTTAGCTACATAAGGGCAAATTTTTTTTTTTAATTGTTTTACTCCTAACCGTTAATTTTTTTGGTATTGAGGAAAAACTTCCGCATGTGAAATATTTTTTTAATACATCAAGTTTTAGGGGTTGCACAGTGACCTTAAAGTTTTGATAAATATCGCGATTCAGGATACTTTCATAATAATAAACAGGAGAACTTCTGGTGGCCTAAAAACGCAAGCACTCGGGTCCCCCTCCCTAAAAAGGGAGTACCGCATTTGTCGGCTTATAAGACGCACTTTTTTTCCTTATAAATACCTTAAAAAATCGCCCTGCGTCTTAGAAGCCGAAAGTGGGGAAGGATGAAACGTCCATCAATAGCACAAGTGTGTGAATGGGTACTGAAGTCATGGCATGATGTTAAGACTGAAATTGTGGTCAAGTCCTTTAAAAAATGTGGTATAAGTAATGCAATGGATGGCACTGAAGATCATTTATTGTATGAGAGTGACAGTGATACAAGTGAAGATGATGATGATTATGATGATGGGGATAATGGTGACAATGTCAGTAATGAATCTGAAGTTGGTTAATAACAAATCATAAGAGTAATAATCATATTATCTTTCTTTATTGGCTTTTGGGTTTTCTTTTTATTGAATTTTACATATCCATTGTATTAACAATAAAGTGCATCAAAAACTTTTTTCTTGAATTTACCTTTCCAAAATTAAGGTGCGTCTTTCACGGCGCAGCGTCTTGTAAGCCGTCAAATACGGTATTAGCCGCTCAAAGGCGGGGGTATCATGGTTGCCAACCACTCATTGTTGCCCGATAAGCGTTGATTTCCTGGAATCGGGAAACCTCATGCGATGTTCTGTCACAACTTGAAGCAGATACTGGGTTTGCTGTTCATCCTGTGCCAGGAGACGATTGTACTCTTCAATGAGAGCAACTCCACGCTCTGCATGATCATTTGTGACAGTGAGGCTGTTGACAACCTTGAGAGCCTCCCTATAATCCTCTCTAGCTGGCCAAGTGTCTGGATCCTGGTCTAGGAAGTCAGTGGACAGATGAAGCTTTTCAAAGAAGGATAGAGACCCTCTAGTCACAAGATCAGAGAGCCGAAGCTGCTCAATAGCTGCTGGATTAACTGTCTGTCGCTTAGGAGCATCTTCTGTTCCTTCACATTCCCTTGTTGCCCTTGCCATAAGCTTCTTTGTAGAAGAGGACACAGATGGATCAAAAAAGGCAAGGCCACTAGCTCCTCTGACAGGTACCAGAGGTGTGATGAGAACTTGGCTAGAACAGCTTTTGATACAGCAGTGTTGACAGTGGCATAGGCAGGGAGAGCCTTCAGAAGATTCAAGTCATTGTTTGGTGCTGATGCAGACAGAGGAGCTTCAATCCATGCCTTGAGATAGATCTTAACTGCAAAGACACACATCTGCTGAAGACCATTGTTCTCTCTGTCTGTCATTTTAAACTGATGATGAAAAAGCCAGATCTTGAGCGAGTATATTACCTTGGACATCCACCTAGCACGGTGCATGGGACCAGGTGCCATAAAGTGGATTCCCCGTGGAGGAGTGACTCCCATGAAGATCAATGAGAGCTCTATGAATTCCCTGTAGTCATCACGAAGGTCCTTTTGCTCTGTCAGTGACTTTTCAGCCCAAGCCACTAGCTCTGGGTCATTGATGAGATCAGCTATCTCCTTGTCATCAGCTGCAGTTGCATATGAATTTCTGTCAATAAACTCCCACTGATCTTGAAACCTCTTAAAAATCAAAACATCTGGTCCTTTGGTAGTACTCGTGAGTGTGGTAAAAGCTGTCTCAGCAAGAAGCTCCAAGATATGGTAGCGGCATGCCAGATACAAAAGATCCTTCTGCAGCTCCTGCTCTATGAGAACACATGCACCTAACTTTCGCCCAGTATTAGCAGCTGTAGTGTCAAATGACAATCCTATAACCTTCTCCTTCAAACCCCATTCATTAAGAGCTGCTATTACAGCCTTGGCTTGTTCTGATCCTGTCCCATTTGCTAACTTGGCAACTTCCAGCATCTGGGAGACCCCCTTGCCAGTAACAATAATTGGTAGGCGGTCAATATGTTCCTTGGTTGTCAAGTCCCTGAGAAGTTTTCCATTCCAGTGGACAATCAAAGGCACATCAGCTTGAAACTCAGCCTTCAGGGTTTCTGTGAGCAGTTTCCGGTGATTATGACGCAGGCGTTGGATGGAGGAGCGGTCGATGTTGAATTCTTCAGGATTTTGACCAATTGAGCGTACTGTTTCTGTTAGAACATAAGTAGCAGCCCTGTCTGACAGCTTTGTCCTGTGAAGAGCCATAGACAGTGATGGAGACATTATGTTCTTTTTGGCTCTGAGACGTTTTTGAAAGGCTGGCTCCTTCAACAGAAACAGCAGAACCTTTCTCTTCATTTCCAGATTCATCTGTGCTGCTGGTGGAAGATGACTCCAATTGTACTCTGTTTGAGGATGCTGCGTCTTCCTTCTCCCATTCACTTCTCCGTTCTTCTTCCATTATCTTCCTCTTCAGAGATCGGCTCTCTTTTGCAGCTTGCTTGGCATGAATTGGTCCCATTGTTCCTTTACGGCCTGGTTCCCGTTGAGCAATTAGGAATTCTCGGTCTTCTTGATTTGTCATTATTGTCAGGGCATCAGAGGTGGCTATGTCAAACAAGTTGGACATTTCTGCCTCAAAGTCATTCTCCTTCTCTATCTGTGAGGCTGATCTTCTGTTTTTCCCTTTCTTAAAACTCTGATAAACTGTGTACAGCTTCTCTACTTTACTAATTGCATTATCTTTGCGGATCACTAGAATTCTTGCTTTCTCCCAGAATTCTGTTACACGCATGATCACTGTTGTGGCACTTTCCTTAATTGTCTTCCCCTCCTTAATGTGAAGGTGCAGAAAGAATGAAAGAACTTCTCCTTTAGAAGGAAGTTTTGTTCCTTCAATCCCATCATCTGGTTTGCAAAGGTAATCCTTAGAACGAGTTGTCATGATCAATCACTGATAGGTATCAATTATTCTGAAAAAAATACATGAAATTGATTAGAATTTAATAAAAAAAATTACAGTAAATAATAACTAAATGATAATACTAATTAAATAAATAAATAGATTAATCAATCAATGTAAGATCTGGAGTATAATTGATTTCTTCTTCCCACTGTTAAAATGGTCAGAGTTCAACTGATTGTTGGTGGCTTTATGTGGCAGAGAACAGGTTTGTGTATGACTCATTGTCTCCCACTGGTCTGCATACACCAGAGTACAGCTGTACTGCACACAATTAACTTAAAAACAACTTCAAAATGTGCAGTACACAGCAAGGTACTGCACATTTATGCGAGCCACATATGTGAAATTACAAACTCCGTGTGCAACCCCTAAATTTAGTCCAAATGACTTAAAATTTCACCACAAGGGTTTTTTCATACATACAAAACATTGTAAGCGTTAGGAGCATGACTTTTCTAACTTTCATTTTGAAGAACCACTCTAGGCCACATATTGGGTTCGATAAAATCCGATGTTTCGTTCTCAAGGAATGTGACAGTTTTGCATGCTCTGTGAGCAGGGGCACCATCTTGTTGGAAAGTACATCTTTCACTCTATTTAACTGATATTCGACGAATTAGTGGTGAAAGATATATTTTCCAACAAGATAGTGCCCCTGCTCACAGAGGACGCCAAACTGTCACGTTCCTTGAGAATGAAACACCGGATTTTATCGAACCCAATATGTGGCCGGCTAGTAGCCTCGATCTTTCACCACTAGATTATGGTGTTTGGGAATCCCTGAAGTTTTTGCTAGACAGGTTTTTGCCTAGACACTCTGCGTTTGAAGGATGGGAGGTCATAAACAGGAGGTTGACCTGTTGAGTCGGTGAAAGACTGAAAATACCGATTAACCCTTGCGTTAGATAGTTGGACAGAAAAGGTATGAGAAAGTGTAGAAAGTCTGGTACTGCATGCTCTCCTTAAAGGAGGAGGCATGCAGTTAGAGAGTTTAGAATAAAAATGTCCGTTATCATAGCGATAATAAAGAGAGAGTGAGGCAACATTGCGGTGAAGAGAAAGAGATTGAAGACACCCAGTAATAGGCAGGTAATTGATGAGACGAAAAGCCTTTGAGTCCACCCGGTCAAGTACGGCTGTGTGGGTTGAACCACCCAACACTGAGAGGCATACTCCATACAGGGGCGAACAAGACCCCTGTACAGAGACGGTAACTGAGTGGGGATGAAGAATCCGCGGAGGCGGGACAGCACACCTAACCTTTTAGAAGCTGTTTTAGAAAGAGAACATGTGTGATCTTTCCAGGAAAGATCACGAGTAAAGGAAACGCCAACAATGTTTAGAGAAGAGGAAGGTTTGAGTGTGTGTTGTTGAAGGTAAGGGGATAGTCGTGTGGAAGATTGTGACGAGTAGACAGATAGAGGAACTGAGATTATGAGGCATTGAAAGCCACAAGGGTTGCTCTGCCCTAATCAGATATAGCAGAAAGATCAGAGGTCAGGTGTCCCATGGCCGACCTACGCGAATCATGAAGCGACTGCTGTGAGGGACGCTTTGTGAAGCGGGTGGAGAAGTGAAGAGTGGAATCATCGGCATAGGAGTGAATAGGACAGGAAGTGCAAATTAAAAGATCATTAATGAAAAAAAGGAAAATAGTGGGTGACAGGACAACCCTAAAGAGCACCACTGTTAATAGCCTTAGGAGAAGAACAGTGACCATCTACAACTGCAGCTATAGATCGACCAAAAAGGAAATTAGAGATGAAGGCAGAGATAGAAGGCTAGAAACCGAAGGATGGCAGCTTAGAAATTAAAGATTTGTGCCAGATTCTATCAAAAGCGTTCAATATATCTTGCCCAATAGCAAAAGTTTCACCGAAATCCCGAAAGGAGAATGACCAATAGTCACAGAGATATGCAAGAAGATCACCAGTAGAGCGTCCCTTGCGGAATCCATATTGACGATCTGAAAGAAGATTGTGAGAAGAAAGGTGTTTAACAATCTTCCTATTAAGGATAGATTCAAATACTTTGGAAAGGCAAGAAACCAAACCAACTGGACGATAGTTGGAGGGTAGGGTGGATCGATTTTACATTTTTTTCGATTTCCATATTCTAATAGAGACAAAAACTTGCGCATGCATGAGAAAATAGCCTCTGCAAAATCTTAGCTTAATAGGTAATCATCTTCTGCCCCGGCAGAGCGATGAAAATCATATTTTAGTAGTCAAAAACGTATTTTTCTTATAATTTTTAAAATATTTCAATATGCATCAAAATTATTCCTAATAACTATAAAGTCGATGAAAAAGACCTCATATGATCGTTTTTCCAAGCGCGTTGTCCTACGTTAATATCTTTTGCCCCCGGCAACAACGTCAAATGTTGAAAAAATAGGTAATTTATATACATATTTTCAGATCGGCTCTTTGTCTTAAATAATGCATTTATATATTTCCCATAGCATTTATATCGTTGCTTAGGCATGAAATAACACACGCAAAATTTTATGACTCTAGAGCAGTGGTTCCCAACCGGTTTTGGCTTATGACCCCCTTAGGAACCTTATTTTTTCCTGTGGCCCCCATAAGCATTATTTTCAGTAGGTAATATGCAGATTAACTCTATTTTACAAAAACAAATATATATAAAGGATATTAAAACAACTATTTGTATTCAGGTACAATATTATTTGTCACATAGGACTATAAACATAACAAAAACTAAACAGTGGCTAACAAAAATTTGCAGTTATTTACTTATATTATGTATTAATTATAAAAAAATATAATCAAAAGAAATACTGTACTTATAGCAATCTATTATAAATTAAAAAAACTAGTAAAATTACTACAACTTCGCAATATTAGGGTAAACAAATAAGAGCTACTTACACACTACAGCGACGATCCACGTGGTAAACAGACTGTAAGGATTTCAACCTGAAGTATTTTTATCAAGTCAACAACGCTGCCAGGCGCATAACGATCAAGCGCACAATGGAGTGCGCCGCACAATAAGCTTGTAAGATGCAAAATATTTGTTTACAGATAAATTCAAATTCTATTATAAAATATCTAAAAAAAAGGAAAATATATGTATTAATAATTTTTTAAAATGTAATTCAACTACATAAATTAAAATTATCTATTGGCCTAACTATAATTTAGGCTTCAATAGGTTGAGTCCTGTGGCCCCCTTCATGGAGTCTGTGGCCCCTCTAAATCTTAAAATTTTCCTGTGGCCCCCTTCAAATGTGCCATGGCCCCCAGGGGGCCATATGGCCCCGGTTGGGAAACACTGCTCTAGAGTAATATCTTCTGTCCCCGAGAAAAGTCTAAATGTGGATTATAATTACGTTAATGCGATGTTATAAGTACGATAAGTACTAAGTACAGCGCTCCTCGCTTGCTAATTTTATAAAATTAGCAACCCAGAACTCACCACGAGGAGGTGGCTGTACGTCGAGTTCCACCCTATCCAGCCCCAACCACCCTTCCTTTGGCTGCATGTCGATTTACATACGGTAATCTTTCTTAGAATCAAATCGTGGAATTTTTGTTCGGGAGTGAAGACGGGAGCGGATGAATCCGCCCCTCTCTTCTATTCCACTTACACTGGCAGAGGCTTCGGTTACTAATTTGATGAGTCTCTCGACCGCTTGAGTATGACAAGGGAATAGTGGGATCAATCCATCAGGCTGGTCTCCCGTCTCAACAAACTCTTTTATTCGGGTATCAGGTATTGTTTTAGTAACGGGGGGTTCGGTCACCTCAGCCGTTTGCCAGTTGATCATTTCATAATAGTTTTGACTATCGTAGAGCAGCTCAGGCATAGCGAAGGCTCGAATTTCCCCCGCTGGTGATTGTTTTGATGGTGCTTTTAATATTCTTCTCCATCCCAATTCTCTTATGTGTTGCTCATCGGCATGTAGCATGGAGATCAAAATATTTTCTGGGTGAGCAAAGAAAGAATTTCTACGGAGGACTTTGTTGGCGATTGTCTTAGATCTTTGAGGCATGGTCTGAGAGAGACGCATCATTTCGAAAAAATGTTTTGCGCCCTCAGTGAAACTGGAGTTTTTCTTTATCTTAAACCAAATTGGTGCGTAAACTGTCATAATGAATCGCACAATTTCGTTGAAGGTGCTGGAGGGTTCACTGGTTGAAACATAGAGGCGCAGAAATCTATTTGCTGTTGTCAGCCACCTGGAATGCGCCATCTTACCTGGATTTCGAGCCGCGAGAGCTGAAGAGCAGCTACCGCTCGACACTGCTCTGTAGATGCCTAACAAATATTTTTGGTCAGTGCTCAACTCGGCATCATCTATGTCAATGTCGGGAGATGGAATGGCATGGAATTCTGTAATTGGAAGTTTTTCGCAGTCGTTCAGTTGTTTTCCAACTGGTCCAGTAAAGCCCATTGGCCCAGTTGTTTTGCCGTCCAAGTCTTGAATGAGGTGTCGCAGTGATAATTCATTACCGTGTAATAGGCATATGATCCACTGAACTGGCCTTTGTAGTTTCATTTCAATCATACGAATGGCTCCACCCTTTCGACCCGTGTTCACTGCGGTACCATCACAGCCGATAGCCACAATGTCGTCCGTGCTAATATTGTTAGTCTCTAGAAAGTTGATGATACCTGATGTTATTGCAGTGGCAGAACCTGATGCAGGAGTGAAATGCCCCATGTACTGGGATTCTGGGATTCTGGCGCGTCAGTGGCAGCTGCTGCTGGCAGCACTCACCAGAGATGACCTTTAAACCCTAGCCTAGAGTCATAAAATTTTGCGTGTGTGTTATTTCATGCCTAAGCAACGATATAAATGCTATGGGAAATATATAAATACATTATTTAAGACAAAGAGCCGATCTGAAAATATGTATATAAATTACCTATTTTTTCAACATTTGACGTTGTTGCCGGGGGCAAAAGATATTAACGTAGGACAACGCGCTTGGAAAAACGATCATATGAGGTCTTTTTCATCGACTTTATAGTTATTAGGAATAATTTTGATGCATATTTAAATATTTTAAAAATTATAAGAAAAATACGTTTTTGACTACTAAAATATGATTTTCATCGCTCTGCCGGGGGCAGAAGATGATTACCTATTAAGCTAAGATTTTGCAGAGGCTATTTTCTCATGCATGCGCAAGTTGTTGTCCCTATTAGAATATGGAAATCGAAACAAATGTAAAATCGATCCACCCTATTGGAGGGTGGAGAGCGGTCACCCTTCTTTGGGACAGACTGAATGAAAACGAACTTCCAGCGGGAAGGAAAAGTGCCACATGAGAGACAAAGACGAAAGAGTTTGCCTCGGCAGGCTGTCAGCACAGAAGCACAGTTCTTAAGAACAACAGGAGGAACACCATCAGGACCATACGCCTTCCTAGAGTTGAGACGAGATAGGGCAGAAAAAACACTTTTAGAAGAGATTCTAATTTCATACATAGTAAAGCCAGAGGGGGGAGGAGATGGAGGAACAGCACCGAAATCGTCCATGGTTGAATTGTAAGCGAAAGTTTGAGCGAAGAATTCAGCTTTGTCAGGAGAAGAGATGGCAACTGTGCCGTCGGAATGGAAAAGAGGAGTGAAAGAAGAGGAGGTCAAGTTGTTGAAGAGGTTCTTAGCTAGATGCCAGAAAGAGCGAGAAGAATTAGAATTGGATAGATTTTCACGTTTTTGTAGGATTAAAGAATTTTTGGCGAGTCGAAGAACAGATTTTGCATGATTCCGGGCACAAATATAAGATGAGTGAGAATCAGGAGTTGGATGGCGATGGTACCTTCTGAAAGCTTCCTCTCTGTTGCGGATAGCATTAAAACAAGTAAAGTTAAACCAAGGTTTTTTGCATTAGTAGTAGGAATAGAATATGGAATGTACGCCTCCATGCCCGAGAGAATCACCTCTGTAATGCGCTCTTCACACTCAGAAGGGCCCCGGCCACAGAAGCAGTAATTATTCAATGGGAAATCACAGAAGTACTGCCTAAGGGCCTCCCAATTAGTGGCGCGAAAGTGCCAAAGGCGTCTCCTTTTGCGAGGATCCAAAGGCCGAATTGGAGCTATAGGACAGGAAACAGATATAATAGTGTTGTCAGAGAAGACCAACGGAGAAAAAGTTTCACAGAGTAAGAAGGAGGATGAAAGGTAAGAAATAAATCCAGAATGTTGGAACTATCTCCAAGGCGATCGGGGATACGAGTAGGGTGCTGTACAATCTGTTGAAGGTCGATTAGCATAGAAAAGTTATAAGCTAGTTCACCAGGGATGTCAGTGAAATGGGAAGAAAGCCAAAGGTGTTGGTGAACATTGAAATCTCCTAAAATGAAGATTTCAGCAAAGGGAGAGCGGGAAAGAATGTATTCCACTTTGGAAGTGAGGTAGTCAAATAATTTTGGGTAATCAGTAGAATTAGGAGAAAGGTAAACAGCGCAGATGTATTCAGTTTGAGAATGGCATGTAAGCTGTATCCAGAGGATATAGAATTCGGAAGATTCGAGTTCGGGAGTACGAGAACAAGTTAGGTCATTGCGTACATATACACAACATCCAGCTTTGGGGTGAAATTGAGTATAGAGAAAGTAAGAGGGTACAGAAAAGGGGTGCCTGTCAGTTTTCCCAGACACCTGAATTTCAGTGAGGAAAAGAAGATGAGGTTTAGAGGAAGAGAGGTGGTGTTCAACAGATTGAAAATTTGAGAAAAGGCCATGAATGTTGCAGAAGTTTATGAAAAGTGAATCAGACATAGTTCCAGAACATCTCGAATGGACGGTAGCAGATCCAGAGCCGCTGCCCGAGTCTGCGTTCCGGGTATCAGCAGTGGGGGAGCCAGAAGTGGGAACATTTATGGTCCCCTCCCCAGGGGACTGCGAGGCTGTTAAAGTTCATGCCATTTTTTTTAAAATTTTGAAAAGGTTATGTAATGTGTAAGGTGCATATGTATGTAGTGAGGAATAGGAAGAGAAGTGTGTGTTTGAGAGCATGCTGGACTGCTCACAGAGTAGATGAGACATGGAAAAAGGTCAGCTAAGGAGGACAGTGACAAGAGAAATGGGAGTTCCAGCACTCCCTATATTCTGTCTAACGTCCCCCCCGGAGTACGTCTCTGGTTGATTGGTGTCTACTGTGCAATCTCCTCCGTTTTAATAATGAATTAATTTTTTCTCATTTGCTTTTTGTTTCTCATTTTCAATATTATTAAATTTAAAATTTTCATTTAAAAGGGACCTCGAACCGTTTTTCGCTCAACTTTCAAGGGTGTTTCTTTATTTTATTGAATTCATACTCGCTTCACTTATACCAAATTTAATATGAGACTGGGATTAAATTTTAGAGTTTAATATTACCGTCATTCGTGAAAGAAATAATCCGAAATATTCGAAGCGTTTCACCATTTTGTAGAGAAGATGTTACGTACTTCCCTTTTACTTATTCATTATTTCACACACACACACACACACACACACACACACACACACACACATTATATATATATATGATGCAAACCCACAAGAAAAAGAAAAATAATCTCAAGTTCTTTCGTGTATTCAGAAGTACACCTCGTCAGGGAATGAAGGGAGAAGGCGAGATGACAAAATTATATACAACGTGACAGAAAAACAAAAAGATTAGCATATGATTAACAAGAGTTGATTAGAGGCAAAAGGTATTTTAACAGGATATTGTCAATTTTATACATTCCCGCATTGTTATTGAAATTATTTTTAAAATGGATAAATGCACATTCTAGAATATTCCTTTCAATTATATCTGTTTTTAACGAGCGCTTTAGAACTATCCCACTTGATACTATGATTACATCTATACAATATGGTTAAACAATGCATTAGAATTATTTGCTGTTCTACACGCATATTTATGCTGTTTTACCGTAACATCTAACGTTTTACCCGTTTGGCTTATATATACCTAGTCACATTGTGTACATCCGATCGAATACACATAACCAACCACATTATCCTGGCTATTCTTTATTAAGCGTGAGTTAACAGTATTATTATATTTAAAGACTACAGTGATACCAATTGCTTTAAGTAAAGTCGGAAGATATTGAAAATTTACATGGTAAGGTAGGCTAAGGATATTTTTACGCTCAAATCCATTTAAAGTTATACTATTATAATACCTATTCTTGACTTTCCTTAGGCAGTTATCTAAAAATTAAATAGGATAACATAATTTATTACCAATATTCATGATATTGCATAACTCGGAATCTAAAAATTCAGGACTGACAACTCTCAGTGCTCTAAGTCTAAGAGACACAGCAGAGAAAATATAAGATTTAATGGAGGGATGATGGTCAGAATAAAAATGCACATAAGAGTTATTATTAGTAGGCTTACGATAAACTTAAAATTTGAACTGATTAAAGCATCTCCGAATTTTTAGATCCAGAAAAGATAGGCTTCCATCATTTTCTTTTTCAACCGTGAACTTAACCTTGCTTTAATCAGTTCAAATTTGAAGTTTATCGTAAGCCTACTAATAATAACTCTTATGTGCATTTTTATTCTGACCATCATCCCTCCATTAAATCTTATATTTTCTCTGCTGTGTCTCTTAGAGCACTGAGAGTTGTCAGTCCTGAAATTTTAGATTCCGAGTTATACAATATCATGAATATTAGTAATAAATTATGTTATCCTATTTCACTTTTAGAATACTGCGTTAGGAAGATCAAAAATAGGTATTATGATAGTGTAACTGTAAAGGAATTTGAGCGTAAAAATATCCTTAGCCTACCTTACCATGTAAATTTTCAATATCTTCCGACTTTACTTAAAGCAATTGGTATCACTGTAGTCTTTAAGTATAATAATACTGTTAACTCACGCTTAATAAAGAATAGCCCAGATAATGTGGTTGGTTGTGTGTATTCGATCGGATGTACACAATGTGATTCGGTATATGTAAGCCAAACGGGTAAAACAGCATAAATATGCGTGTAGAACAGCAAATAATTCTAATGCATTGTTTAACCATATGTATAGATGTAATAATAGTATCAAGTGGGACAGTGCATTCATCCATTTTAAAAATAATTTCAATAACAATGCATGAATGTATAAAATTGACAATATCCTGTTAAAATACCTTTTGCCTCTAATCAACTCTTGTTAATCATGTGCTAATCTTTTTGTTTTTCTGTCCCGTTGTATATATTTTTGTCATCTCGCCTTCTCCCTTCATCCCCTGACGAGGTGTACTTCTGAATACACGAAAGACCTTGGAATCAATTTTCTTTTTCCTTGTGAGTTTGCATCATTCATTCATTTCACGTGTTTAATTGTGAAATTCATCCCATATATATATATATACATATATACAGAGCAGTGGCGTGCGGTCCATGGAAACAAGGGAAGCAATGCTTCCCTATTCAAAGAAAGAAAATGCTGTATTATACTTTAAAGTTTAAACAGTTCAATATGTATTAATAATTTGTACAAAATCATTTTATTATACTATTTATAGCATTTGATTGGTAATCAGGTGGATACATAGTATATACACATTGGTTACCGTTCGTGCAAGAACCTTTAAGAAAGCCGACGCAAAAAATCTCGAGTTGGACAACAATTGACGAAATGCATCCTTTTTCCCAATGACTTTCGCTTTTTTTTTACTGTTACAAATTGTTTCTTTCCATTCTAAAAACTCATTTAATGTTTAATAATGTAGTATTTATTGAATACAACAAGTTTCATATATAGTTTTTCTACTAAATTCAATGGCCATGTTAAGCGAAAAAGAATGTATATTTATCGTTATTTTATCCTTCCCTATGTCAAAAAGGAAGCAATTTAGAAATCGCTGTCCAGATCTTATAGTTAATTTTCTTGAAATATCTGGCAACTTTACGTGCTGTCTGCTGTCACTCTCTCATTTAAAGCGAATACATAACTACGCTAGAAATGCGCAAGGGGAAGAAAGGCTTGCAAGTTTAGCTTTAATCTCAATTGAGAAAAAGCTTCTTAAGGATATGAAAACCGATGCCTTTTACGAAGAAATAATAGATATATTTAATAAAAAAGAAAGAAGAATAGAATTAACCTATAAGTAAAGTAAGTAGATGATTATATGTGTTTTGTTTTTATTATATACGAGTATTTTAAAGTTTTATTTTTATTTTATATAATCTTTGTTGTTTTTGCTTGAATTGCTTCCCCTTCACGAAAAATCACCGCACGCCACTGATACAGAGAGAGAGGAGAGAGAGAGAGAGAGAGAGAGAGAGAGAGAGGAGGTTGACAACAGTAAATAGACACGACGATGATTGTCCTCAAGAACAAATGTCAAATTTCATCAATGGAATGCCAGAACGTGTTTCAGCTTTACATAATGTAAAGAGAGAGTATATATATATATATATATATATTATATATATATATATATATATATATATATATATATATTTTGGAGGAAAGACAAATGTGAAAGAAATTTGTAAGACAGCATAAATGAAGCTCCGCATTTTTTCAAGGCATTTGACAAACTTTCTAGAAATTTTCATCCGTTTTCTGGTTATATAAAAATTTTCAGTCAGTATATATATATATATATATATATATGTACCATTTTTCATTTGTTTCGTGCTCCCTCCTCATCTTGCGCGGAATATTCTCCTATACAAGCGTCGTTCTTTACGTTAATTATACTGTGTTTGCAGTTAAAATGTATATAATGTACGGCATGCGGGAGGTGCCCCCTTGGGGCATTGGTTGGTTTCTGCGCGTATGTAGGAGAATTACGGCATTTGATCGAGTGAGGCCCATGGTGTAATGGTTATCATATCTGACCGGCAATCGGAAGATCCCGGGTTCGATTCCCGGGTGGTTACCTCATTTTTTCATTTGTTTCGTTCTCCCTCCTCATCTTGCGCGGAATATTCTCCTATACAAGCGTCGTTCTTTACGTTAATTATACTGCGTGTTTGCAGTTAAAATGTATATATATATATATATATAAATACACGTTCAAGTGTAATACGTTTAGTCTTAGTCAGGAATGAAATAGTAGAATTAACATCATAAAAGGAATTCAGTGAAATCCATTTAGTTCACGCACTTCACTCATACAGAGTTAAAATTTAACTCCTCTTCTAAATTCGCGCACTTCTTTTGTTTCACTACAAAACAGCATGTATATCTATACTCCCTATCTCACTCCAGTTGAACTTTGTGGATGTGAAAAGTTCTCTTCCTTCCAAGAAAGGTATAAATGAATAAGTAGAATCGAGCGTAAATGAAAGTCTTCGAGGTTTGGAAGGATTTTGCTTTTTAAAATTTATTTTTTATTTTTAAATAAAAGCCGATGTAGAAGTTCTCACCAGCCAATATTTTTTATTTGTTATTTTAATACGAGATTTACGTGTTAGAATGATTATATATTGCCTTTGTACCTTTCAATGAGAAAATAAAAATTAGATTAAAAAATTGTGTTTTAATTCAGATAAAAATATTCCATTTTCATAATTTCCGCATAATTCCTGATTCGTTGAGTTCAACAAATTTTTGGTGATCGTAAACAAAACAAACAAAATAAATAACCTTCATTCAGAAAAGAATAAAAGTGACAAAGTTTTATAATATATTTCAATATTATTTTTCTGTAAAATTTAGATTTTTCTTATGGCAATAGTATATTGGCAGCATTCTTTTCTGAATTTGTCGTTGGAAGCATGGGAGCTTTTTAGACAAAATTATGATGATAATGATAATAACTTTATTGGCAGGATATAAATCCAATAAAATTAATGGGATTCACTTATTATTACATACGAGAAGTGAAAATAGTAAGTAAAGTAACAATAATAATATTATTAATAGTAATAATAATAATAATAATAATAAGTGCAGAAATGTAGGGTGGGGGAGGAGGGGGGACGGGGGTTTGCACAAATGTAGAGTGGGGAGAAGGGGGGTGGGGGATGAAAAAATGTAGAGTGATCAGTACGATGCAGAAATGTAGAGTGGGAATAAAGGGTGGGGTAGGGTTGGTGGTTGCTAAACTTCATATTTGTAGAGTGTCATCATATATATGCATATATTCCGCTATATTACTGAGAGAGCCTGTATGTAAAGACTAACCTAACATGTATGTATGTTTCTGTGTATGTATTTGTTGGAGAGCCTGTATAGTGTATACTGAATAACTAACATTCTATCACCACGACTTCTTGAGGCAAACTGCGGGGTCTGTGGCAGCTGGCTATCAGTCAGGAAACACAGAATAAACGGGGGGGTAGGTGATGCAGAAATGTAGAGTGGGAATAAACAGGGTTAGGGGAGGTGGCCGCTAAGCTTCATAATTGTAGTGTGTCATCATATATTGAGATGTATTATTGAGAGAGAGCCTGTATGTAAGGACTAACCTAACATGTATGTATGTATGTATGTATGTATGTATGTATGTATGTTTGTGTGTATGTATTTGTTGAAGAGCCTGTATACTGAATAACTAACATCCTATCACCACGACTTCTTGAAGCAAACTGCGGGGGCTTGTGGCAGCTGGGTGTCAGTCAGGAACCACAGCCACAGCGTGCGGCATAAGTTGCTTTACTAGAACAATGAAATCACCTTGCGAAGCATAATATTTATTATTTATTACAGAAATTGTTCAGAGTGTCCTCCAGCATGTTCAATACACACGTTACATCTTTGAACCACTGGACAACAAATAGCATGACACAGTTCTTTGTTATTATTCAACGTCTCGAACTCTTGGAGAATCAAAGTCGTCATGTGATCGAAGTCCCACGGTTTCTGGTCGTAGACTCTATCTTTGATTATACTCCACATTGAATAATCACATCACATTGATTAAATTATTCAGTGTGGAGATAGAGTCTATGACCAGAAACCTCGGAACTTCGATCACATGAAGACTGATAAGCCAAGAGTTCGAGACGTTCAATAATAACAAAGAACTGTGTCGTGCTATTTGTTGTTCAGTGGTTCAAAGATGTAACGTGTGTATTGAACATGATGGAGGACATGTTGAACAATTTCTGTAATAAATAATAAATATTATTCTTCGCAAGGTGATTTCATTACTCTCGGTAAAGCGACTTATGCCGCACTCTGTATATATATATATATATATATATTATATATATATATATATATATATATATATATATACTGCGATGAAACATTTTTTCAGACAGTGTAAAGAAGAATTAAAACACAATTACATCGATCTGTTTTATTAACATATTCCTGTATCAACCATAAAATAACATACAGTACCAATCAATAAAGACGAGCTAAATTAACAATACGCCCGGTAGAGAAGAATCGTATATACAACAAAACCAGAATATCCAAGACCTATTTAATATATATTTATATACATCAGATTATGGAAGTACAACTGCATAACTGCATGCTAACTTAATACCAAATTTTCATCTTTGAATATATTCTCTCTGTAGTCAAACTATTTAACCATTTAAAATTCCCAAAATCAAAGAATTATAACTACTTTATTTATCGTTAAGTATGTGCATACTCGTTTATTCTATATATATGTTACAGGTAAAGTATGAAATTCCTAGGCATTGTGTAAAATGCTACAAGCTTTAGGCGAAGTGTGAAATAGAAAGATTTTTATGCTTTTCCTAGTATTCTATATAATGGCTGACGTCATACCGGCAATGTGTCAAATCAAATTACCTGCACATAAGCTGCGCAAATGTTTGTCCTTGAATTCAATTTCAAAACATGTGTTGTCGCGAAGCACTCTCATTTCCTTTAAAATGGCAGGAGTCACTGATCGTGTAGAAGTTATGAAATGACGTCGAGGTCGAAGTTGAAGTGTTGCTGCGAGGAACAGTGTTTTTTTACTGATGAACGTTACGAACAATTAGTTAGTGAAATTGTTAATGTTAAGATAAAGAAATATCACTTCGATCTGTTGCTACTCAACAATCAATTGGAACAGGACAAGGATTTGTGAAATGCTCTTGCAAAACTAAATGCGAAACTAAAAAATGTTTCTGCGTTAAAAACAAGGTTTTGTGTCAATCTAAATGCCATTCGAGTTTATAAAGTTGTAACAAGTAATGAATATGACTTTGAATATGAATTTCAAGTGTAATATTAATATATTTAATTATAAATGCAGTATTTTAATATTTTTAATATTTTTTTAATATTTTAGTATTTTAATATGAATTTCAATATTAAAAATATTTTGGGTTTCTATAGTGTTTGTTTATACCATTCTCTAATATCCCTGTGTACAGTAGATTAAAGTTATTTTTCGTGAAGATATGTAAATAACAGCTTACCTAATACAGCGTTGGCATTCCTACCTAGGAATTATATAGAATACTAGGAAAAGTATAAAAAATCTTTATATTTCATACTTTGCCTAAAACTTGTAGGCATTTTATACAATGCCTAGGAAGTGTATACAATACCTCGATTATATGCTTTTCCTGTAACACATATATTTATCTGCCTCTAAACCAGTAAATATACAGGGTGTACATAAAGTCAGCATCTATTTTTGTGAAATAATTATTTTTTTCTATTTTTCTTTTCAGAAGCCCTTAGAATGAATACAGAAGAGCGTGTGGCAATAGTAATTTGGCGAATCGAGGGAAAGAAATACAATGACATCAGAGAGAAGTTTAGAAGGAGATTTCATAAGCCGGGGCCAATAGACAAGACAATACGAAAATTGGTGAACAAATTTAAACGAACGGGATCTGTAAATGATGAAGCAAGATCAGGACGACCGTGTATGTCAGCTCTTACCGTGAATGCAGTACGCGGAATTATCACTGAGGAGCCACGTACGTCCGTTCGTGCTGCATCACACAGACTCGGCCTCCCGACGTCATCTGTGCACAAAATTCTGAAAGTTAATTTACAGAAGAAAAGCTATCATTTGCAGGTTTTACATGATTTACATGAGGAAGATTTCCCTCGACGAAGTGCTGTGTGTGCTGATCTCGTAGAACAAATTTAACGGACAACATTCTCTTTAGTGATGAAGCCACTTTCCATACGTGTGGAAAAGTAAATCGCCATAACTGTCGAATTTGGGCAGATGAAAGACCGAATGATTTCGTCCAAAATTGGGAAAGAGACTTACCTAAAGTTAATGTCTGGATGGGTTTAACAAAATCTAAGGTTTATGGTCCTTTTTTCTTTGCTGAAGCTACAGTTACGGGGCTTATTTGTCTGGACATGTTGCAGCAATTCCTTGAACCTCAGCTGATTGGGGATAGGATTGTTAGTACCGTTGTCTATCAACATGATGGTGCTCCTTGTCACTATGCCAAAATTGTTCAGGATTATCTAAATGGACGTTTTCCAAATCGCTGGATCGGACGCGGAAGCAACAGACCTTGGCCAGCGAGATCACCAGATTTAACCCCTTTAGATTTCTTTGCATGGGGCTTTATCAAATCGCACGTCTATCAGACGAAGATTACGAGTCTTGAAAACTTACATACACGTATACGAACTGCTGCAGATAACATAACCCCGCAAATGCTCCAGAATGTGTTTAGAAATGCTGCGGAACGATTTGAGCTGTGCAGGGATACTGATGGGCGTCACGTCGAATCCTACTCTTAATTATTTAATAAATATTACCACTTTATCATTTTATGATTGAATTCCATATAATTTCCAAGTGCTTCACAAAAATAGATCCTGACTTTATGTACACCCTGTATATTAAATAAATATATGATATTTTTTTCCCCTAAAAACAAAAGGCTGTTTCTCACGAGTAAATCTCGCCGTAACATCCTCCTCCTGGAGTTTTCTTTTTGCAGTCTATAATCACCTACATAGCTTGGCACTATTTTCATGACAAGTCTTTTAGAATCTTGGTGTTTCGCAATTTTTTTCAATGTACAGCTGATCAAACATTATTCGTTTTGGTCATTCCACCATTTTAAAGAAAAGTTTGCCGTTACAACTGATAACTCTCCCATACTACGGAAGTACAACTGCATGCTAATTTAACACCAAATTTTCATCTTTATACCATTTTACACCGTTCTATAGTTCTAAAATATATTCCCTCTACAACCAAACTATTTAACTATTTAAAATTCACCAAATCAAAAGAATTCTACTTTCTAAACAATTAAATTGCTAAAATCTCTCTCTCTCTCTCTCTCAACACATGCTATCAAGTTGTAAATATGCGACAATTATCATAATTTGAGATAATGCTAGATTGTCAAAACTGGCCGTGACATTTAAATAGAATATATCGTGTAATTTTTTTCCAATTCAGATAAAAAGTAACAGTAGATTCCACATGCTATCAAATATACAAGTATTTGTCTGTAACACGGATCTGCTACAATTAATTCGATATAATACTTCCCATCTGATGTGCGACGTGTGACAGCCGATACTTTTAAGGCAGTATCCACCCACATACGGGTGTGTCATAAGTCACGCCTAATTTCTATCCACTATTTAGGCCAAAATAAATGAGAATCAAATACAAAACCTTTATTATACAAACAAACATAAAAAGAATATTTTATGTCAATCAAAGTAGGTGCTGGAAATGTCCTCCATTTGGTTCAAGTACTGCTTCAAGACGAGGCACCAAATTGTTCACAGCTAGTGCAGTTGAGTCATTAGAAATCTCACCAATTACTAGTTCGGTGCTTTCCCTCAGTTGGTCTAAGCTTGTTGGTTTTGCACGATGGTATAGTCTGGCCTGAAGGTCACCTCACAGCTAGTAGTCACACGGGTTAAGGTCAGGTGAACGACTTGGCCAAAACTGCTTAAAGTGCCTGCTGATGACACGATGTTCTCTGAAGTGCTGCATGAGAAAGGTTTTTACAGGATTGAAGATATGAGGAGGCATAAAGTCACATGTACAAACTTTCCTCAGTCGACGCAACTCTGGCAATAAATGTTCCTCTAGCATTGTCAGGTAACTCTTGGAATCAACAGTATCTTCAAAGGAAAATGGACGAGTACGATAATATTTTGGAGACACTCATCCAAACAGTCACTTTTGGTGAATGCAATGAAATTGCAACAATGACGTGTGGATTTTCAGCAGCCCATATCACCCAATTTTTCGTGTTGGCTGATCCATTCATGTAAAAGTGGGCTTCATCAGTCCAATGGATGTTGTCTAACAATTCTTGATTGTGAAGGAGCCAATTTGCAAACTGGAGACGTTTTTCCTTATTAGCATGCATGAGTTCGTGCTGTGTCGATACCTTGCATGGGAACAACTTGAGCTTATCACGCATGATTCTGTGAACACTTTTATGGGGAAAGGATGTGACCTTCGAAATAAGTCTTGTTGATGAGCAGCCAGGTTCAGATGTTTCTGACTGCAATGCACTAACAACAGCTTCTGTACTCTTGCAATGATGGGCGGCCAGATTTCGGCTGATTAACCACACTGCCAGTCTTTTCAAACTTTTCCACTAATCGCTGGATGGTTCGCAGTTCAAATGGTCCTTCACTAGAGCTCTCTCGCTCTTAAACATTCGTGAAGCAGCTGTTGGAGAATTTCCACTCGCATAATAGCATCTTATGATAGCTATGCGATCATCTAAACTCAGGGCTGACATGTCTAAAACGAGACAAAAGACAACTATGAGTAATATTCCTTTTATATAAAAGTAAACGAAACAAAACACAACTGAGTAATATTCCTTTTATATACATAGAATAGAACCTTTATTAATAATAATAAAATAATTGTGAAGCTCGACTATTTATTTTATTTAATTTAGCCATTAAGCTTTAGGCTTTACTGGGCTCTTATTAAAAATAAGCAGCTAGTTGTTATTAATTAATAATAATAAATAAATAAATAAGTAAATAAGTATTATTAATAGTTAAAACATGTATTACAATATTATACAATATTAATGAACAATATTAAACAATATTAGTGGACATTAATCCTAGATTTTTGTTAGTATGCCATTATTAATCGGGATTTCAACTTGATTTTAAATAAATTTACATTCATTATATTTTTTATATCGGCATGCAAGTCATTCCATAGTTCCAATCCAATGAAAATGGGTAGTTTTTGAGATGAAGACAATCTAAATTGAGGTATAAGAAGCTTTGATCTATTTCTGGTCTGATACGAGTAGATTTCTTGATGAGTTACAAAATATCTATTTACCCATTGCAAATTAATGATTTTGTTCTTACACTTGTAAATAAAAATAAAATGTGCCAGTTTGGTTATATCGTTGAGCTTTAGTAGGTTTAGCTCTTTAAATAATGCACTAGAGTGATCAAGGAAATCAGCATCAAATAATACCTTATTGCTCGGTTTTGGATGACAAAGATACCATTTAATGCGTTGTTAGCGCAGTTTCCCCAAACAAGAGTGCAGTATGTTATATAAGAAAGAACAAGAGTATGATAAAGAGTCAATAAAACTTGTTTAGGGACGACATTTCTAAGTTTAAACATTATAGCAACGCTCTTGAAATCTTTTTCGCGATATAATTTACATGATCTCTCCATTGCAAATTCTTATCTAGCATTACACCAAGAAATTTTGTTACAGTACACTCCTTTATGGCGATTTCATTAACATTAAGTTCATCAAGATATACATTTCTTTTATTAGTAAAAATCATGAAATTTGTTTTACTGGTATTTAGGAAGAGTTTATTGGTGGTCAACCATTTCATTACACTGACGAATTCTGAATGAAATATATTCTTAGCTGTATTAACATCTTTGAAAGAAAAAGAGAGAGTTGTATCATCTGCAAACATTATGAAGTTCAGTATATCAGATGAACGTGGAAGGTCATTTATATATAATAAAAATAACAGTGGACCCAGAACTGAGCCCTGTGGCACACCATGTTTGACAAGCGTTATTCTGGCTGTCGAATTTCGATAACGTTTCTTCTTAGGTGGTGCTGCATCTCCTGCAATCATGTGGTTGATGGTGATGTTGGTCAGTGCCTGCTCCTTCTTCAACACTTCAAGAAATTTCCAGATATTTGGATGGAATGAAGTAATGTTAGCTTGCATATGATTATGCCATCCTTCCAAGGAGTTGTTGGTGCGAGTTAAATCTTCGACTACACGATCATACATATTCCACATGCTGACAGGGAAACGTGGAGCTCGCCTGTTATGTCGACGTTGTCTGCCAATGTATGTATCTTCGAGGTAATCTGTGACAGGATCAGCTTCAGGTGGCATATTCTCTTGCAGTGTCTCAAATGCGACAACTACTTCATCTTGTGGAATGAATACCAGAGCTGGTAGCATTCGAATTTTCATGGCAAAGTCAGCATCAACTTGATATTTTTCTTGTAATCCTTCAGATTGAACCTTGCGATATATGTTTTGTGATAAGTGGTAGAAACATCCTTTGACTGTTGCGTTAGGGAAAACCTCTTCAATGGCACTCCTGACAGCTTGTTCATAGTCAATGAGAAAAGTCTTTGGATTGAGCATAGGGTTGATGGTGAGGAGTTGATGGAGAAGGTGACTATCAGTGACGTCATTCATCGATGCTGCAACAAGCAATGACTTGCGAAGAGTGTAGGCAGCATGCTACACACACACACACATACACACACACATACATATATATGCAAGCTTGTTTGGGGGAAATTGTCCAGGGGGCAACTGTCCTAAGGGGCAGTTGTCCCGTGGGGCAATTGTCCGGGGGGCAGTTGTCCGGGGGGCAATTATCCAGGGGGCAGTTGTCCAGGGGGCAGTTGTCCGGATATCAAATGAATATAAGAATATATGAATATAACAATTATTCATCGTTCATTTTTATATACACACACACACACATATATATATATATATATATGTGTGTATATATATAAAATCATAATTAAAATTCTGTTAGGGGAAAGTTATAACATACAGAGGGTGATCAAATTAATTATTAGAGCCACTACATAAAAAATAGTTTTTCTTGTATAAGTTTATTTCTAATGCTAATAATAGTAAAATTTGGCTAATTTAAACACTTATTTTATTTCAGAATATATTTATATACACTCTACAGTCATATTAAACACATTTAGTACTTAGTGGGTCCTCCTTTGGCCTTAATTAAGGCAGCAACCCATCTAGGCATACTCTCTATACAGGCTTTGCAACTGGCCTGTATCTCAGGATCACGGTTCCAAACGGCAATTATTCGTTCTATTAACTGTATTCGAGTTGTTATTTCCTCGCCTTTCAGTCTACGCTTTACTATTTCCCATAGGTTTTCGATAGGGTTCATATCCGGAGAATTTCCTGCCCAATCCACGAGAGGAATATTCTTTGCAGCCAGAAAACTTTTAACTGACTTTGCAGTGTGGCATGGGGCCGAATCTTGCATAAAATGGAATGGCTCACCATTTGGAAACCAGTCAGCGATCTGTGGAATAAGTCTTGTTTCCAAAACCTTTCGGTATTGGTTCTGCCTCATAGTACCCTCAACAATGTAAATTCGTCCAGTACCTTTACCGCTTATCACTGCCCATATCATGACCGATGTTGGATGCTTAACCATACTTACGACACAGTCTGGATGATATTCCTCACCAACACGTCGCCTAACGTACTGTGATTTATCAGACATGACTTGGAATGTGGATTCGTCACTGAAACACACCTGCAAATAAAAGAGAAAGAAATGATTGCAACCAAAATGAAATGTGCCTTGTCATACAAATATCAAAATAATACATTTTACTCAAAATAAGCATACAAGATCACTAAAATATTGTGACTTACCGATTTCCAGTCATCTACAGTGAACTTTGAGTAGTATTTAGCCCACTTTAAGCGATTTTTGATCATTGTTGGAGTCAATTTTGGCGTTTTCCTTGGCCGGCGACTACTCAATCCAAATTCCCTGGCACGCCTTCTTAAGGTCATTGTCGAAATGTTGATGTTTTCCTTCTCCAGCTCCAATTTAAGTTTGTTAGTAGTGCTTCTCCTATTATTTACTAGTTTCTTTTCAATGCATCTGTCGGCTCTAGGTGTAGTTACCCTTTTCCGACCACATTTACCCTTTCTTTTTTTGGAGTCAGCTCTGGATTATCCCCTTCAACTTTAATTTTTGATGCGATCCTGTCAACACTCGCACGTGACACATTCAGTTCTCGGGCTATTTTTCTGTGAGAATAATCAGTTGCAGTCAGCAGCGAGGGCATTCTACCTTTCTTCTTTGGCGATAGATCACATTTCTTACCCATGTTGGGTAGCCTACAGTCCATAAAAGTTATTCCTGTAAAGAAACACTAATTTAATAAAAAGAATCACAATACTTTGCTGAGAAACAATATCATATGGGTGTATGAGTGCATATTCCACGTACAATGGTTTAAATATAATAACTTATCATTAACTTAATGTACACTTAATGCACCTGACCACTTGACAGAACTTTCCACGTTCACAGCTGAAACACTACTGAACCCACTTTTCACATACTCCCCTCCACCTACTCCCCAAATTAACCCCTATCCCCAGTTTCTGTTATTCAGGTAGAGAACACTACATGTGTTAACAATTTGGAATACTGTCTGCATACTTAAAAGGTTATTATTTAAACTAAAAACACCATATTATAATGAAAATGTGTTTTTCAAGGGGTGGCTCTAATAATTTGATCACCCTCTGTATATATATATATATATATATATATATATATGGTGTTTCAGAACATGTGGGAAGCACTTTCAAAATGGATTCAGGACCTGAAAACAATGAGAAAAGTTTTTATAAACATATGCCCGAAATCACTTTGTTTCCGAGTTGCAGCCCGTTATGTGGTCCAGCAAGTATTCGCCTTACCTTTAAAGGAAGTGCTCAAAATGACCGCCTTGCGCTTCAATACACGCCTGGACACGCCTCGTCATAAACTGCCTGACACGTTCAAACATTCCAGGTATTGCATCCTTGTTCTACACGTTGGCGAAGCATTTCAACGTTGTCAATGGGTGTCATGTAAACGATGGATTTCAGATGACCCCACAGGTATAAATCGAGTGGATTCAGGTCCGGTGAGCAAGCAGACCACGCAATTGGTCCTCAACGGCCTACCCCTATCTCTGGCTACTCGACTAAAATGAGGCGGATCGCTGTCATGCATAAACCACATACGACGTCGGACACCAAGAGAAACTTCATCTAGTAAACCGCTTAAATCATTCCTTAAAAAATTGGAATAGGATTCTTCTGTTAATCTTCCAGGCAAAACAAAAGGACCAATTAAGTTGTCGGCAACAAGTCCTGCCGCCCATACATTGATACCAAATTGTTGTTGGTGCCTTCAATGGATGATGGCATGCGGATTCTCTTCGGCCCAGTGATGAGTGTTGTGAAAATTGATCACGCCATTTCTTGTGAAGGCAGCCTCATCAGAAAACAACACGGAGGATACTAAAAGAGGATCGCGAGCACACTGTTGGAGGAACCAAGTACGAAAAGCCTCTCGTGGTGGGAAATCAGCTTCAATAAGGCCTTCTACTCTCTGAATGTGATATGGGGTAAAGCTGTTGTTCCCGTAAAATTCACCACACAGTTGTGTATCTTACACCCTCTGCTGTTGCTGCTATCCTTCGGATGTTGACACCAGGATGTTCCTCCACGTGATTCAGGACCTGCTCCACCAACTCAACAGTTCGGGCGCTGATTGGTCTACCACCATCTGAAACTCGCTTGCTGAATGATCCTGTATCACCAAGACGCTCGTCTATTCTCTGAAAGGTCTTCTTATCTGGCAGACGGCGATTCGGAAACCTTCCCGCATACAGACGTCTTGCTGCGGCCGTATTACACTCGGCAAGTTCATACATGAGATGCATGTCTGCCATTTCTCTGTTTGAATTTCAGTTTCGGAACAAGGAGATTGTGCTCTCTCTGTACAATTCCCTGGTTCGGCCGCACCTGGAGTATGCTGTGCAGTTCTGGTCGCCCACCCTCAGGAAAGATATTGAGAGGCTGCAGCGAGTGCAGGCGAGGGCCACAAAGTTAATCCCTTCCGTTAGGCATATGGGCTACAATCGACGCTTAAGCGCCCTGAACTTGTTTTCGCTAGAAACTCGGAGGCTGCGCAGTCAACTCATCGAGGTTTTCAAGCTCTTATGCGGGTTCAACGATGTTGATTTTAGAAGCATGTTTAGTTTAAATAATAACTCAACTCGCAACAATGGTTGGAAGTTGGATTTGAAACGGTTTAGGACTAGTGTGTGTGGGAATTACTTTACGTATAAGATCTGTGACACGTGGAACAGTTTAACTTCAGAAGTTGTGAACAGTTCCTCTGTGGATCATTTCAAGAAAATGTTAGACAAAATCTTGCACGTGTAGAAAATTTTCCCTGGCACCCGTTGCCATGACAAATATATGACAAATATTAATAATACAATGACAATTCACTTAATAAGAACAAAAATTATGCAATTAATTTGAAATAGTAAGTAATGTGGAAGTTAAGTGGAGATATAGACAGACGCTTTCATACCATGAATTCCATAGCTCAGAAGACAAACGGCTGGGGTCATGGATAACGATAATCAGGCGGTTGATTTTTAATTATTTGCATTAGACTGTACTGAACGCGTCTTGCTAGCTACCTCCGAGAAATCTCGAGACATTGCGGGTAGCAAACATTTGCGAACCTGTCCATCTCGGAACCTTTTTTTATAATTCACCCAGAGTTGCTCCCCGTATATATTACTACAGAAAGTATGAAAGAGTGTGTCTTTAGCTACACTTACAGAGCCGGAAGTTCCTTATCGCTTATCGTCATATTCACTTTAGCACAAAGACTTCAAGATTGTTTTCTTATACTTGAGTCATCACTCAAGGAGTTCGTGCTAGCTTGACCCAAATACTTCAACTCTCGTACTTCCACATTTACCTCGCCTCTCATTTTGAACTTAATATTAGCTGGCTGATTGCAGTTTTTAGAATGGAGTTACATAACCTTAGTTTTTGTAACATTACAAAGAATATCATGTTTCTGCGAATACACTTCGTAGACTTTAGTAACCCATCCCACCCTTATTTATTTATCCTTTCGACATCTATACAACATACCGCTGTTGCCACATTAAGTGGAGCAATTAATACGTCAATATACACATTCAACAGCATAGGAGAGAGCAAAGAGCTTTGTCTCATCCAGCAAGAGGAACCAAAACATGCGGATCGTACATTGTCCCACCTAACGGTAAAAGATTGGCGGGATATATATATATATATATATATACACACACACACTGAGAGTGTATATATATATATATATATATATATATATATATATATATATAATGAGGTGAAACAGTTTTTTATCAGTGTAAAGGAGAATTAACGCACGCACAATTACGTCGGTCTGTTTTATTTAACATATTCCTGTATCAATAATAAAATAACAAACCGATCAGTAAAGACGAGCTAAAATAACAATACATCCATTATTGGAGAAAACGTGTATACAACAAAATCAGAATGTACATGGTACCAAAGCTGGGCACAAACCGTTAATCCGTTAATCGTTAATTAACGAAGTTAACTTTTTCGTTAACGATTTAACTTTTAAGTTAACTTTGAAAATCATTATCGGACTAATTAACTTCCGTTACATTTAACTTCCGTTAACTCAAGTCCGTTAACCCAAAAAATTCATAAATAAACGTTTAAAAGTTTCTATTATTTTCAGTGCTGAGCAGATGCGCAATTAATCCGCCACTGTTAATAGTGATGAACGAATTTCCATTTCCGCAGTGCAAAATCAGGCGATATATTTGTTTCCGTCGCCACAATTTGTGTCTTACCAAATATGGTAGTTATTTATGGCATTGGTTTGAGCAAAACATGGTTGACTGTAAAATCAGGCGGAAAGATTTGCCATTTGAGTTGAATGTTTCAACTTCTTTCAAGAAATATCACGAGCATTTTAAGGCACTTTCAATAATATATATGTAACAATTACAACAAATAACTACATTCGTTTCATTTGCAGTCTGTCTCTTGCGCAACATGTTTGTGCTAGTGAATATTTAAAAATAATCGTTGTCAAGTAAGTCATGTATATTTATAATATGTCTGTGAGTACCTTATTAGTAGTCTCCTTGATACATTTCAAGAACCATAAAACTGATCAGGTAAGATTTCAATTCTCATGTCACTTTGTTCTCTATGGGCAAGGACATCCTGAGAGCCAAGAGATCATCCCTGTCTGATGAAAACTTTGATATGCTAATTTTCATGAAGGGCAACATGCATCTCATGGACAAAATGGAGAACGAGAAGAAGAGGGAAAATTAAATTATATATATCGGGTCCGCAAAAAAAAAAGGAGCATGACGAAAATTGCTCTCACGCCCGCATTTTTTGCCGGACCCTTAAATGTTATATATCTAGCTAAAGATAAAAGAGCCCAGAGTTGTATAAAACAAATTTCATCAAAATCGGTCATAAAATAAAGATTTTATGGCCACAAACGTGCAATGACTAAAAAAAGTGAATTTCCGCGTAAAAATGTAATGTTTTTCTCATTTTAAATTATTGTTTTCAGATGCCTAAATAATTTTAATCAATAAAATGATAATATGCCCTTTTCTAAAGAAGATAAAATATTAATAAAACATTATAGACTTGATAAAAATTATGGCGCAATAAAATTATTACAAGGGTCCGCAAAAAAAAAAGAAGCATGACGAAAATGTTTACTGTACATTTATTTTTACACATAATGACAAATAACTTATTTTAGGCAAATAAGCAACAAATAAACTAAGTTAGTACCAAATTTCATGTCAATACGTCAAAAATTAAAGAAAATATAAAAGTTTTACTACAACATGTCATATAATTTTACAATTTCCAAAGAAAACGAAATTATAAGACTAAAAAAATTGTTCGATATGTAATAATTTGTAATAATATGTAATAATTACTCTTGTAATAATTTTCTTGCGCCATAATTTTTATCAAGTCTATAATGTTTTATTAATATTTTATTTTCTTTAGAAAAGGGCATATTATCATTTTTATTGATTAAAATTATTTAGGCATCAGAAAAAAATAATTTAAAATGAGAAGAACATTAAATTTTTACGCGGAAATTCACTTTTTTTAGTCATTGCACGTTTGTGGCCATAAAATCTTTATTTTATGACCGATTTTGATGAAATTTGTTTTATACAACTCTGAGCTCTTTTATCTTTAGCTAGATATATAACATTTAAGGGTCCGGCAAAAAATGCGGGCGTGAGAGCAATTTTCGTCATGCTCCTTTTTTTTTTGCGGACCCTGTATATTGTGTTTTTCATTTTTTTTATAATAAAAGTTAACGTTAACGGTTTATCGGTAACTTCCGTTACATGTTTAACGAATTAACGGATTAACGGTTAACGAAGTTAACTTTTTGGTTAACGGATTAGCGGTTAACGAAGTTAACTTTTTGGTTAACGGTGCCCACCACTGCATGGTACACACACACACACACACACACACAAACACGTGATCGTTCTCTCTCTCTATCTCTCTTTGACGCACCCACAGCACATGCCAACTGAAACCCAGTCCTTGAATGTTTGTATGCTCGGTTTTAGGCTCGCACGACTGTTAAATTAGTGTAATTGTATTTCGTGTGACATGCGCCGCGGCGCATAGCCAAGGTCTCGAAACGAGTTTAAAAAAATACGGTTGTATTTGCAACACGATTCTACGGTAATTAATCCTCTAAAACACGACATCAAACCCCATGAATAGGCCTGGCTTTATAAAAAATAACTAAGTGTTTAATCATTATAACTACTTTATTTATCTTTACGTATGTGCATATTTATCTTTACATATGTGCATACTCGCTTTATTATAGCCTATAGATATATATTTCTCTGCTTTCAAACCGGGAAATATATATTAAATAACTATACGATATTTTCCCCCCTACGCATTAAAAACAAAAGCGGTTTCTGGCAAATCACGAGTAAATCTCGCCGTAACACCATCATGTAACTCCTGGAGTTTTCTCTTTGAACTCTATGACCACCTACATAACTTGGTACTATTTATAAACTCGTGACAAATCTTTTGGAATCTTGGTGTTTCGCAATTTTTTAGTTCAGCTAAAATGTACATATACTCAAACAACCGCAGCGACTATTTACACGACCAGCACTCACTTCACAATATTGTGCGAAATTCATGGGTAATTAAACCCTGTTTGTAGGTTCTTCTTCCAAAGTATTTGGTGCCACACACACACACACACACACACACAGGTTCTTCCACGGTCAGGGTGTATATATATATATTTGTGGCGACGGAGGGGGGTCAAGCAGGTCAGGCTGAGCCTGGCCTGTTATTTCTCCTGCTAGGAACTTAAAAACTAACCTAAAACCTACAATACACAATCCCATCTCTTGTCAAGTTGTAAGGCTAAAATTTCCATCCATCCATCTATCATCTAAACTCCATTTCCCCAGTGAGGGTGGGGAGTGAGGGTGGGGGAGAGAGACGCGGGAAGAGAGGGAAGATATGTGGCTATAAATTTTGAGTCAGATATCTTTACTTTATAAAACATGATATAATGACCATGTTAGGATTTATAAATAAGGTTATATAGCTATTTGCATATACACTGTGA
The DNA here is from genome assembly GCA_023014485.1 of Bathynomus jamesi. NCBI lineage: Eukaryota > Metazoa > Arthropoda > Malacostraca > Isopoda > Cirolanidae > Bathynomus > Bathynomus jamesi. The sequence goes on along the minus strand of JAJOZX010000479.1, from coordinate 861,546 downwards.
CTGTACCTAAAGTTAATTATTTCTGTATTATTATGCATCTTCTCAAAAACATAGCCTTACAACTCGCATAAAAATGCACAATTCCAAGTCTTGTCAGGCAAAATATTTTAAGCCTGACGTCTCTCTTTGAAACATGTTACGAGGTAAACCTTATGATTTATTTATAATGTTATAAAGTCATTTGGATCTACAGATCTACAGAAGCTAAGGCTAACAAAGACCCTAAGATCCACTCTAAGGTTAGCCCGAGAGAAAGGAAAGAGTAGCGGGTTAAGAGAAGAGAAGAGAATAAGGGGTTAAGTAAGAGCAACACCTATCACTCATGGGTTAACATTCATTCAGAAAAAGAGGAAAAGTGTCTCACCATCATCATCCGCCGGCCACTGCCGACAAGTCAGAAAAATAGTCGGAGAGAATAGGAGAGGGGTGAAAGATGAAAAGAAGTAAAATAAGAACGCTTACAAACCATGCAACACAGTCTTAACTCACTGTCATACCATGCAAACTACAAACATGCAAGAAAAGAGTTAGAGACATGCAAAGTAAGGATAGGATAAGAAGAGAAAAAAAAAAAAAAAAAGTAGGTAAGTTAAACAAAAAGTGGGTTAGTTTACGATATGAGCTACATCTACATTCGTGTTAGTCTAATTTTGTTTTTTATTTTTTTAATAATTTTATTGCTGGCATCACACGCTGGCATGTCACAAGCTGGCATTCATCGTCAACAGACTCATCCTCGAGCACCACCACCAGAGCTTCTTTTGCTAACTTTGTTGTTTTTTAAATTAAACAACGTTAATACCTTTAAAATGTCTGTCAAGACGGTTCTTAAACATATTAACGCTGGTAGAATGAACGACTGACGCGGGAAGATTATTCCATTTATCAATTACTTTAAACGTAAAGAAGTTTTTAGCGATATTAGTAATAAAACGCCTGCCACGCAACTTAAATCCGTTATTGCGAGTATTATTACTATTATCAAAAGTGAACAATTTGTCAAAATTTACGTTATCGATGTTATTAACGATTTTGAAAACTTCAATAAGCTCCCCCCTTAATCTCCTAGTTTCGAGTGAATACAGGTCTAACTCATTAATCCTATCTTCATAAGACTTATTGCGCAATGACGGAATAAGTTTCGTGGCACGACGCTGAACCCTTTCTAACCTATCAATATCCTCACGCAAGTACGGGCACCAAAACTGAACTGCATATTCTAAATGAGGCCTGACTAGGGACTTGTAAAGGGGCAATATAATATCCTTCGATTTAAATTCGAAATTACGCGCTATGAAACCTAACATCTTATTAGCTTTTGCGCAAGACTCCAGGCACTGGTTCCTAACCTTTAAATCCTGTTGACTTGCTGCTGTGCCAAATATATGTTATTATCTTGAATTGGTAAACATTTAAAAGCAATATTTGCATATCATACTGGCAGAGGTTGGGTATTTCTATATATTCTACTTTTGCATAGTACAATAAATTTTAGGAAATTTAATACAGAACGTATGGAAAGTGTTCATTTTATATAAAATCTGCCAAATCTGCGTCGAAACAGAGGAGTCCAAAATGCTGAGCTGAATTGCCAAATTACTTGGCGCAGAATTGTCAAATATCAAGATGACTTTTTATTTATGTTTTATATTTGCTGCTTTGAAGAATTACTTAGCAATGCTAGAAAATATTTGATGTTTTATAGTGCAGGGTAGTGGACATGGAATTTGCAAAAACGAAAATTAATGATTTCATTAGTTTTCTGGAAGGAAAAATCAATGACAAAAGTTATAATGAAATTCTTAAAAAAACATGTGACATAGTAAGTTGTCCGACCATTCCTCCCCCCACTAAGAGAATCAGAGGAAAAGTGACACACTAAAGAAATTTACTTTAGCATTCTGAATAACTCTGTAACAGCCTTGAAGGAAAGATTTGAATGCATTCAGAAGTTCTCATTTTTTGAGCTGTTGAATTCATTAATGTTTGCAGTATATAAATAAAATTTCCCCAAAAACTTAATAGAAGCACTTGAATACAAGTACAGTAATCTATTTCACGTAAAAGCTTTAAAGTCAGAATTAAAATACATCTATCGGGACTCCGATTTTTGTCAATGCAAACATGCAAAAGAAATTTTAAAGCTTTGTCTCGACCTTGGACCTACAACAGCCTTACTTGAAACGATCAAATTAATTCGGCTCCTTTTGACAATCCCTGTAACCAGTGTGTCAACGGAAAGAAGTTTTTCAACGCTTAACAGAATAAAGACGTACCTACGGAATACCATGTCAGACGAAAGGCTGTCTAGTTTAGCAAGAATTGACAAAGAGAAATAAATAAATTGTAATATCGCTAGAGAAGAATAAAATGTTGCACGACAAAGTAATTGAAGAATTTGCATTAAAACCAAGAAGAATGGAGTTCATGTATAAATAAATAAGGTAAGGCGATGTTTTATTTCCTAAATTTATGCCAGTTAAAAATATCCTAATTATTATATATAATACATATCACAGTGAAACAAGTATCAAATTATACAGTATATATGGTAATTATTCGTTTCTACTCCCAGTCTGTTTTTATGATGAGAACAAACTTTTCTGGTAAATTTTGAGGTGCTTCGCACGAATCTGCCATCCGTTTCCTGTGGAAATGCGTAGTTTTCGAGATATCGTCATCTCGAAAACTACGCATTTGCACAGGAACGTATGGCAGTTCCGTACAAAACACCTCAAAATTAACCAGAAAAGTTTGTCTTCATCATTTTCACTTAAACTAACGTAAATATCGCGACTTAACCTAACCAATCATCAAGGGTGTACAGTTGACCTACCCTGACATTCAATTAACCTAACCAGGGCTTCAGTTGACCTAACCGGGCCTTCAGTTGACCTAACCGGGCCTTCATTTGACCTAACCTGGCATTCAGTTGACCTTACCGGGCATTCGATTAACTTAACCGGGCATTCAATTAACCTAACAGGTTAATATTGGTTATTTCACCTAAATATCTTCTGATCTTTTCGTATTAGGCACTCACTGTCACATTTCGGGCAAGTTAAGGATGAGAGAATAACGCCGTAATTGATAAAAACATCCAATCCTTTGTCTTCATCTAGGGCACATGACGAATCAAGTTCTCAAAGTCAAAATCACACGAATGGCACGCCATAATTCTATCAAAAACACCACTAAACTGAATCCAATTAGAAAAAAAAAATAACCAGAACAAAACCCAACCAACTAATTAAGTCGCAGAGTAGCGAAAAAATAGCTCAATCAGGAAAAATATTTTCTGAAAAAATGTACATTATAGCCAAAACAGGAAATATGTTTTATTGCGAAGACCTATATCTCCGTTATTATTAAGTTCCCGAACAAAAAAATACCGTCATTGTAAAGCATTTGAACTGCTTTATAGGTATATCTGACTGAAAATATTAAGTTTGAATGGGCGTTAAAAGGTTTGAGCCTGAGTATCCACAAAAGACTGGCGTCGCGTCGCCCCTCATATATGATATATATAAAATAATAGCAATAATATTGATGCACGAGTTCGCCTTTATTAGCCATGTATACTTATGCATATTTATGTATATATATATTGAATGTGTATATTTTTACACACACACACACACACACACACACACACACACACACACCACACAACAGAAGTAAATTGAAGATTTATTTCAGCGAGCGGGCAACTATATTTAAAATACTTTGTACAGATGCTCCTTATGAATCATGTAGGCATCATCATTGCATTTTAAATCAGTCCTCGCCATCATGCGAGTCCTGTATAACTTGCAACTATTTAAAAACTCATATTCATAGCAAATCTTTTGGAATCTTAGAGTTTCACAATTTTTTTCCAGTTCATTTAAAATGTACATCTGCTCAAATGTTATTCGTTTGTTCATAAGCTAACTGAATACATTTGAAGCCACAGTTTATTAAAAAATTAATCCCAGTAAGTCTATAAGGAAGTATACCTGATATTCTTTATATACATTAATTGACATGAAAAGGAAAAGAAAATTGAAATATTAATACTTTATTAATGGACAAAAACAAAACAGGCTGATGAATCTCCGTGAATAGCGTTTACACACTTCATACAGTAACTTGAATTTCCGATCTTAAGAAGCGTAGTTTCATAAAGACTGAACGCATTGATTACACACACACACACACACATAACATATATATATATATATATATATATATATATATATATATATATTGGTAAACTGCATAGACATATATATATTGCAGTAAAATTTACTCTCAGTCTATAAAGAAGTATACCGCTTTGATTTCATATATATATATATATATATATATATATATATATATATATATATATATATATATATATATATATATACAGGGTGTTTCAGGAGGAAATATCAATACTTCGGGAGGTGATAGTATCGGTCATTGTGAGAAAAAATTTTCAATGAACATGTGTCTAATTCTGAATAGTTACGGAGATAGAGCTGTTTGAATCTACAAATACAAAAGCATTGTTAATGGTAATCAAGAAAGAGAAACCAATTACTGTTTCTAACATTTAATGTTTAAACATTGACATTTTGAATGGTATCAGATACAGAAATGACAAATTTGTTACAGTTTACAATACGTTTTCGAAAATCCCACCGTCAACCTCAATGTACTTTGCAACTCGTGTGCGAAGATCGCGTGTTGTTCGTCTGAGTTGATCCTTGACGTTCCTCTATGCGGGCAGCAGCATCCAAAATGCGCGCTAGCAATTCGTCTCGTGTACCCACCTTTCTTTTGTAAACTTGACTTTTCATCCACCCCCACAAACAATAATCTAACAGAGAGAGGTCTGGAGATCTTGGTGGCCATTGAATGGGACCAACGCGGCCCATCCATCGACCAGGGAAAGTTTGATTTAGGTATTGCATCACCAGAGGATAGAATGTGGAGGAGCTCCGTCATGCTGAAAGTACATACCAGCGCGTGTAGCCAAAGGAACATCCTCCAATAGTCCTGGCAATTCATTTTGCAAAAATTCTAGGTAACTTTGTCCTGTAAGACGATTCTCTAAAGTAACAGGGCCAATCAGCTGATCCTCGATGATACCGCACCACACATTGGCAGAGAAGCGATGTTGAAAATTTGTTTCCACAGTGGCATTTGGATTTTCGTCTGACCACCGATGAGAGTTACGAGTGTTGTTGATACCGTCACGGGTGAAAGTAGCTTCATCGTTGAACAGTATTAATGAAAGCAATCGGCGATTAGCATTTACCCAATGACAAAATTCCAATCGCATGGCAGTGTCTCCTGATTGAAGGTGTTGTACACGCTGGACAATTTAGGGTGGATCACTTTTCACTTTTTTTAAAAGATTATAGCTGCTCAAAGGTTTTACCATGATTTGGTTCAGTGAAAGTACACTGACACCATTTTTACCAAAATCGATCAATATTTAGGGGTCGCGCATCGACCTTGAAAATTTCAATTTTGGAAATTTGGACAAATTGACAATTTTTTACTGAATAAAGATAAATCATCAAATGACCATATTTTCTGAATCCTCTCAGTGAAAGAAATCCTCTCAGATACTTACCAAGTTGATCGGACAAGTGGTTTAGAAGTTATACTCACCTTGAGATAGCATTAAAATTTAAAATACCGTATTTGTCCCCGTACCTCCATATGCTGTCTGCCATTGTCTGCTTTTTAGGATAAGATAAAACGAATAAGGAAAGATCAAATGTATTTTGTATTAAAACGGTTTACCGATATCACTAAAGGCACTTACTCCGGTACCCCTAACTAGGTTGAAAAACTGTATGAATCGTGGTTAGAACACACGTCATCTTAAGGCGTGCGCCATGTACTCTCTCTGCTAACTCCCTTTCCCTCTGCGCTACGTCATCTTGGCAAGTGACGACTTCTTGAAGTCACCGAGTTCTTTCCGGCTCTTTTCCACGAGCTGAAGAAGACCCTGCAGCTGTGACTCGTCTTTTGTGACAGTGTTCGCGTAGTCTTCTATCAGTTTTATCCCTCTCTCTGCCACGTCGTTGGTAACTTTCAGATGCGAGATGACATTCTTCAGATCACAGTAGTTCTTATCTTGATCCCACTTATTCACCGGCAGAGTGAGCCACGTAGACGCGCACACCTGCAGGCCTGTGAACACGAACCACGATGACTCATCGATCAGGTCCGGAAGGCGCGTCGTTTCATCAACCGAGACATTGTCATACGTGAAGTCCTCGGGCACAGCGAGGCGGCACAGCTTCTTTGCCATCTCGTGCTTCAGAGTGTCTTACACTTTGTCACTGCAGAGGGCGAAAACGACGGTCTGAGGCCTCAGATACCACAAGTGCCGCCTGATCACTGCCAGTGAAGCCTCTGCAATCTCGCGATCCACAGCTCTGTACTGCAGAAGACGCTGGCACAACATCTGGTCATTCAGCGGGGCATCAGCTGCGACAGGAGCCGCCAGCCAGGCAGGTGCGTAGAGGAGTGCAGTAAATAGTACCACTCTCTGAAGTTTCTGTACCAGCTCGTCGTCGAACTCCAGCTGACCGCTGAACATCAGGAGCTTCGTGTAGTAGATGATCTGAAACGAATACGCACTGTGATGTATAAATACCGATACCACTCCATATAAGTTTGTTTAATGGTAAATTACACTGCCCAAAAAAAATATTTTTGCTGCTGATTTAATTCTAAGACCTGTTTCTGGATAATATTGATGTGCTGATTTCAAATATCACCTTAGATTTTGTTCATCACATCAGGTTTTCGTGCAATGTAATATGCCTATTTTGGGTGATCCATGAAGGGCGCTTATCAAAATTGATGATTTTTGAGACGTGTTAACAGCTGTTTTGCTGTTAAAATTTTATCTGTGGAATACGCAAATCTGTGCATTAAATCTAAAGGTCATGTACAACATATTAAAATCTTGGGTATCTGTGATTTCCCCAGGTGTGAGCGTGACGTCATGATCTGAGAGAGATTTCCCATTGGCGGAGCGAGAGCAGCCGGTTCCGCTAGTGACGTTACTTTAAACTTTCAGCAGTTGGGTTGCAACATGAGCATTAAAGTTCACTATCTCAACAGTCATCTGGATAAATTTCCAGAAAATCTTGGTGATGTTAGTGAAGAGCAAGGTGAAAGGTTCCACCAAGATATCAAAGTGATGGAAGAACGATACCAAGGAAGATGGGATACCCATATGATGGCTGACTACTGCTGGAGCCTGCAAAGAGATTGTCTTGACATCTCTCATTCTAGGAAGTCCTATAAGAGAAAATTTATCAGCACTGAAAAGTAAGAAAACAAGAAAAAGACAATGTTAAGAAAACTGGTCCCGTGCTTGCTTTAATATGGATTCATTTTTTGCTTATTTAAACATTTTTAATCACTTTATGTGTCAATATTACGATTGTATATTAAAGTTCACTCCCTGCACAATTGTTTACTTTTCCATGCTGATTCTGATTATGTAAAAACTTATTTTTTGAAAAGAAAAAAAAATTGGGCATAACCCTGCCAAAATGCGATATCTCCAAAATATCCGTATTTGATTGCTCGAAAACCTGACGTAATAGGCAAAAACTAAGGTGATTTTTTAAATCAGCACAGCAAAGTTACCTAAAAACAGGTGTTAGAATTAAATCAGCAAAATTGGTGTTGGGCAGTGTTATTTATCTTATTTTTTTCTGGTAGGGACTTCAAATGGCTGTTTGCAGAAGGCAATACAATATTTAACTTCTAATTCAAAATACCAACCTTGGCCATCCACCTCGCATGATGGTAGGCTCCTGGGCGCATGAAGTGTGTGCCACGACGTGGCTGGGCCCCGAGTACCAGGAGTGTAATCTCCGCCACTTCTCGGTAGTCTTCTCTGACAAGACCAGAAGCGGTGCCGAGGAACTTAAATGCCTCATCTCGGAGCTCCATCAGCCACGTCACCTCCGCCAAATGCTCGATCTCCAGCTCGCGATAAGTCGAGAGGTCGAGCTTGTCCCACCTGAAAGGGGAGTTATGAAAATATTGCATGAAAACGACTGAAGTTTCCCTTTTCGACTGCTATTAACATCATTAGTAGAAGGACGCTATCTCAATTGCTCTGAAGGCAAAAAATCATTGGAGAAAACAAATGCGCCTTAGACTTGAAATTCACCTTCTCCTCAGATACTGGAACGAAGGTTCAGTTGGTGCTGTGGTTCTTCCAAACGCGGTGATGACCACTGCCCCCACGATGAGCTCCATAACGTGATGGCGACAGCCCAGCTGGAAGAACGGTTTACCAAGCATGTTCTCCAGCCGGACCACCGCACCCTGCACCCTCCCCGTATTGGAGGAAGTTGTGTCGAAGCACAGTCCAATCACGTTGTTCTCGCATCCCCAGTCTTTGAGAGCACGAAAGGTCGCCTGGGCCTGGGACAGACCGGTGCCGTCAGCAACAGTCGGAACGGCCAGCAACTTTCCTCCTGTGCATTGGGGAGCTCCGGAGATGAGAATCGCCTGGCGGTGCTCCAATGATCCAAGAGAGTCCTGAAACGTATATCATACATGCCAATCCATTATCGTCCACTGGAATATGTCAATCCACTGTCGTCACTGGAACATGTTCATTCACTGTCGTCCACGGTGAGGGCAAAACTGACCTTCATTACTTTACCGTCCCAGTGGACGACAGCATGCCTCGGAGATACGAAGGATTTCTGCACAGCTGTCGACACTTCACAACGATGTGCCACTCTTCCACGGCGAGACGTGCCCTTCGAGATACTGAATTTGTCCAGGTCTGCGGGCGGATCTGCCGAACGTAGGACTGCCGCCACGACACTTGCCACCTATGTGCGAAATTGAAAGGAAATTTACAAGGATGCGTATGGTTTTTATGTGACAAAATAATCACTAAATTTTCCGTCGTTACGTCTATTATATCTTTGTCAAAGAAAGATCATTACTGATATATACACACCTGATTATTGGACATCCGGAAACGATCAGCCACTTCAATAACAGCCGGTGCATTGAGGATGCGGTGAGGAAGGCTGATTGATACAGTTGATTCTCTCGGCTGTCGGTATGGTGGTTCTAGCTGTGATTCGGCGTTACTCGATGATCTGCTTTCTATAGATTCATCGTCGCTCTCAGCTTCGGTTCCTAATTTCGTTTTTGAGGTGCCTGGCTCATCACGAGATTGTTGTCTTGAGAGTTGCCGTTTTCTCTTGACAACGAACACTTTATCATTCCCACTCATTGTTGCCTGGCGCAGGCCCCGTTGATCCTCATAAAATTTAATATCTTCTTGTTTGTTGTTGTCTGAGAGCAGTCGACTTTTCTGTATCTCTTCAATAGCATCCGGAGCTCCGATGTCCCAGAGCTTGTTCAGATTTTCTGAAAACTTCTCCCTGCCTTTTCCCGCGTCACTGTCTCTCATCTTGCTCTTCTGCAGCGAGCGCCACTCTTCCCACAGTAACTCCAGTTTCCTTTCGCAGTTACGCTTCGTGATCGTCTTTATACGTGCCATGTTCCAAAATGCCAGAACATTGGCCACCGTGTCTTTTCCGGCGGCCTTCCTGTCAGTAGTTTCCTGCTTGGCATAGAAGAAGTACTAGAGAACTTGATGGGTGGTTGGCAATTTGGCACCACCGATCGAGGAAGATGGCTGACCAATTAAGAAGACGTCCGTGGCTGACCTTAGAGAAGGTGGTGCTGTTGTTGCTGCTTTCTCTTTTCCAGAATAAGTAACTTTCAGAGTCTTCCCACTCCTGGTTGTTAACAGTTTATCCATTGTACTAAAGTCTAGACTTATCAAACAAGAATCAATTGACACAGTTGATCTGTAAAAAGCAAAATGTGATTAGTAAAAATATTGGTCATAGACATAGCGTGTGTGTGTAATTGGGATTTTAGGATGCGCCAGCTACTGATGCTATGATTACGTCCATAACGGGGGACAAATACAGTATTTTAAATTTTAATGTTATTTCTAGGTGAGTGTAACTTCTAAACCACTTGTCCTATCAACTTGATAAGTATCTGAGAGGATTTCTTTCACTGAGAGGATTCAGAAAATATGGTCATTTGATGATTTATCTTTATTCAGTAAAAAATTGTCAATTTGGCCAAATTTCCAAAATTGAAATTTTCAAGGTCGATGCGCGACCCCTAAATATTGATCGATTTTGGTAAAAATGGTGTCAGTGTACTTCCACTGAACCAAATCATGGGAAAAACTTTGACCAGCTATAATCTTTTTAAAAAGTGAAAAGTCATCCACCCTACAGTACATGATATGGATGCAAGCCTTCCTCACGTAATGTTCGCCATACTCTTGTGTGTGGTATACCGAGACGTGTAGAAATTCTTCGTGAGCTAGTAGTAGGACTACGCTCTACCAACTGAAGAATGTTTTCCACTTCATCCACAGCTTGTTGACCTTCACGTTCAGATGAAACATGAGCGCTGGGAAGTGTACCAATCTCACGCAATGTGTTGAAAACCCTGGTAAACACTCTTCGATCCGGAATTCTGCGGTTCGGAAACCGTCGACGGTATTCTGCAACAGGAGCTGTTGCACTTCCATCGCAAAAACCGTACACATACACCATATCTGCATATTCGGCATGTATGAAGGTGTGTGGCATTCTTAACACTGCTTCAAACACCAAACAATGTCACTCACAACAGTCAGCTGTCGATTGGCTTATGTTACATGCTTACATTACAGCTTACATGGTTCAAGGTTATCTGGGAGGGAAGGGAGAGGAAGAGCTGCGCGCGCATCAGATTCAAACAGCCCTATCTCCGTAACCATTCAGAATTAGACACATGTTCATTGTTCATATGAACTTTTTTTCTCACAAGGACCGATACTATCACCTCCCGAAGTATTAACCGTTCCTCCTGAAACACCCTGTATATCTAATCAAAGCGGTATACTTCCTTTAGACAAAGTGAGAGTATATTTTATTATAATATATATATATATATATATATATATATATATATATGTGTGTGTGTGTGTGTGTGTGTGTGTGTGTGTGTGTGTGTGTGTAATCAATGCGTTCAGCTTTTAGCAATCTATGCTTCTTCAGATCAGAAATTCAAGTTACTGTATTAATATTTCAATTTTCTTTTCTTCTCTTGTCAAGTAATGTATATAAAGAATATCAGGTATACTTCCTTATAGACTTACTGAGAGTAATTTTTTAATAAATTGTGGCTTCAAGTGTATTTAGTTAGCTTATGAACAAACGAATAATATTTGAGCAGATGTACATTTTAAATTAACTGAAAAAAAATTGTGAAACGCTAAGATTCCGAAAGATTTGCCATGAATATGAGTTTTTAAATAGTGGCAAGTTTTAAACCACTCGCACGATCCCGGGGACTGATTTAATTTGTAGAATGTGTAAGACTTTTTGAAGTGCTACAGTTGGGGTGTTTTATTTATGAAATTAAAATTTGATGCTGGTAGCTTAGTTTGATATGCCCCGAAAATGCAATGATGATGTCTGCATGATTTATAAGGAGCATCTGTACAAAATATTTTGAATATAGTTGCCCGGTAGCTGAAATAAATCTTCAATCTATTTCTGTCGTGTGTGTGTGTGTGTGTGTGTGTGTGTGTGTGTGTGTGTGTTCAAAAATATACAAATTCAATATATAAATAAATATGCACAAATATACATGGCTAATAAAGACGACCTTGTGCATTAATATTATTGCTATTATTTATATACAGGGCGTCCCAAAAACATGTATACACACTTTAACAGCTGATAGCTCAATTGATGTTTCTTTCTTTCCAAGTTAAACCCATTAGAATTAATAATGGCAGTCAGACTAAGCTTTGCACAAAGGAAATTCATTCTAAAATGCTACTGGAAGTGTGAAAACGCAGTTGAAGTGCAAAGACAGTTTAGGAGGGAGTTTCAAACAGATCCACCAACGCGACTTACCATCACTCGAATTAGAGATAAGTTTGAAGCCGATGGAACTGTTCAGAATGTCCACAAGAAGCGTTCCGGAAGACCACGGACATCGACAAGCCCCACAAAGCAAGAAAGAGTACTGGAAACGTATCACCAAAGTCCAAGAAAATCTGTGCGGCAAGGAGTCGTGAGGTAGGAATTTCAGAATCGTCTGTCCAACGCATTTTTAAGCGCTGTCAATGGAAAAGTTACATTCCAAGATTAGTCCATGCTATTAATGAAGATGATCCGGACCGGACCGAAGAGTGGAGTATTGCGAGTGGTACTTGGCACGATGTGGATGTGGATTGGACGAAGGGGTTTCGTAGAATACCCTCCGCGTTCACCAGACCTCACACCACTAGACTTTTTTTTATGGGGATACTTAAAAGACAAAGTCTACGCTATAAAACCTGCAACAGTCGCTGAATTGAGAGCAGCCATTGAGCGAGAATGCACACAAATACCAAACGAAATGTTTCGTGATGTTTGCGATTCCATTGCTTCGCGTTATCAGCAGTGCCTGGACCAGAACGGACGTCAGTTTGAAAACAGGCGTTGACAAAACAATTAAATAATGTCTGTAGATTCTATTACATTTTGAAAATGAAATGTATTTTAATAAACACTGCCTTTATAATTATTTAAAGTGTGTATACATTTTTTTGGGACGCCCTGTATACAGTATATATGTAGTGTATATATATATATATATATATATATATATATATATATATATATGTGTGTGTGTGTGTGTGTGTGTGTGTGTGTGTGTGTGTGTGTACACTCGACATATGGAACCTGCCAGTAGAGGAGAAAATGCTACTACCATCACCTCCCGACAAGTTCAAAGGACAAGTTTCAAATGACAACAGAAGGAATGTCAGAAATTTTTTTTACCCAAATAGCAAACAAAACACAAATAGCACACAAAATTTTTTCAACATACCGGACACAAAATGGCTGATAAATCTTATACGGTACATGCAGCTGACACAGCTGGGAACCCTCGAGCCGGACTGCTACATGGCAAGAAGCTACCAGAACAGGTAGGCGGGAACGGATCCATCTCGGAGGACCACAAGGCTACAAAACATGCGAAGTCAAAGGACAACGAACTTAAAATGCACAAGCGGGCAGTGCAAGACAAAGAACATAAACATTGTCCTGGCAAATATTCAAGGAATAAAACCGAACAATTCACTAAACAAAGTTTCGTACCTGAAAGGTTTTATAGACGAAAAAAGGGCGGACATCGCATGCCTAACAGAAACACATCTGAAAGACTGCCGTCGACTGTATCGATAAGAAAGAATTGCATATCGATGGATTTAACTTACTAAGAGCGGATAGACCAGCGAGAATTAAAGGTGGCTGTGCTATTTATATACATGAGAGGCATATGACAGAGACGGCAACAAGTAAATCCAACAGTTTTGTGAAAACCCTTGCAGTGAAAATAAAGAAACTAAACTTGGTACTGATAGTCATCTATAGACCTCCAAACTCTCCAAATGAGAAATTTTCGGATGCCATTGATGATATTAGAACCCTAATAAAGTCCGTAAACTCTCCATCCTCTAACATATTACTCTACGGCGATTTTAATTTCCCATTTATAAAATACAAAAAGGTGGGTAGAAATATATTTATACAGCAAGATTAGGGGAGCACAAGAGAGGAACAGGAGCAAGCAAAAATGCTGATTGCTCTAAAAACCGAGTTTATGCTGACACAGGAGATAACAGAAAATACCAGGAAAAATAACTGCCTAGATCTGGTATTCACAAATATCACGAACTTGATTGCCGATATAAAAATAACTCCAACTATTATCTCAGACCACAATATAATCGAGTTATCAACAAATATGGCGATAACTTTAAAAGACAATACACATACGGCAGAAAGAAGCAAATTTGGGACTTTTAACTTAAACTCCAAGACCATAAATTGGGAAGAAATCAGATCACACATGGCCCAAATAGAGTGGAGAACAGTTTTCGAGAATAAAACAACTGAGGAAATGCTAACAACCTTGGGAGAAAAGACGCTGAGAATTTTGGAAAAATATGCTCCGAAAGCACAGCTAAAAGGAAAGAGGAACTGGGTAGAGAGGCAAAAAAGAAGAATATTCTCCAAAAGAAAGAGAGTAGCGACGAAGTTAGCAAATTGCGGAGACAACAATGCCAGGAAAGTAATACAAGAAAAACTGAAGAGAATCGATTGGGAAATACAAACTCTGATAAAGGGCCATGCAATGAGGGAAGAGGAAAAGGCGGTAGAAGCAATAAAGAAAAACCGAAAATACTTCTACAGTTATGCGAAAAGGAAAACAAAAACGCGCGCTACTATCGGGCCCTTAAGGAAGGGAAATAATCAATTAACAGACAATCTAAAAGAAATATCTGAAACATTGAGAGCCCAGTATGAATCGGTCTTCAGTACCCCAAAAAGTGACAAAGCGATACCTGACATAGATGCATTCTTCAAGGAGAAATTGCAAGGAGAATGTATAACAGCCTTTGATTTTACCCCAGAAGATGTAGCGAGAGCTATATTACAAATAAAATCACATTCAGCTGCATGTCCGGACAAATGGAACGCACTCTTAATTAAAAATTGTAAAAATGAAATAGCTACACCCTTATACTGGATATGGAGAAGATCCCTAGATACTGGGGAAATACCGAGCATCTTGAAAAGAGCAAACGTCGTCCCTATACATAAAGGCAGGGATAGATCTCAAGCAAAGAACTATAAACCAGTGTCATTGACGTCCCACCTCACCAAAATATTTGAAAGCATAGTCAGAGAGAAACTCTATGACTTTTTGGAGATATTGGAAAGATTCAACGAAAATGAACACGGATTCCGATCAGGAAAATCATGCCCATCACAACTTGTAAAGCGTTATAACAATGTCCTAGATGCACTTGAAGGCAATGAAAACTATGATGACAGATACACGGATTTTGCTGAAGCTTTCGACAAATGCGATCAAGGTATAATAGCACATAAAATAAAAAGGGAATAATAGGCAAATTGGGAAAATGGATCTACAACTCCCTCAGAAAACGACTACAGGTGGTCAAAATTCAAGATGTATCATCATCAGAATCAGAAGTACGCAGCTCAGTACCACAAGGTACAGTCCTGGTCACACCCCTGTTCATTATCATGCTAACAAACATAGACAGTGGAGTAAACAGCAACAATATAGTAACATCGTTTGCAGACGATACAAAGATCAGCAGAAAAATCAGCGATGCAAACGAAGTGGAGGCCTTGCAGAGGGATATGAACAAAATATCCAAATAGTCAGAAGACAACAATATGACATTTAACACCGAGAAATTTCAGCTCTTGAGATATGCTAAAAATGAGGAACTTAAACAGACTGCATATTATGCTCCAGATAGACAAGAAATTCAGAGAATCACGAAAGCGGTCGACTTTGGGGTAATAATGACCGATGATGCAAAATTCGAGACACAAAATCAGATAGCAATAAACAAAGCAAAAAGAGTTGAGGGACAGGTACTAAGAACGTTCAGAAGGAGGGACAAGTCAGTAATGATTCCCCTGCTGAGAATACTGATCATACCAAAAGTTGAATACTGCTCAGCTTTGACGTCCCCATATAAAAAGGAAAAAATTAATAAACTAGAAGAAACGCAGAGACATTTCACAGCCAAAAGTGATGACTGCAAAGAACTCAACTACTGGGAAACACTACGTAAGCTAAATCTGTACTCCCTGGAAAGAAGAAGAGAGAGGTATACCATAGAGAGAGGTATACATATGGAAAATGATCGAAAAACTGGTACCAAACCTCAAATTAAACCCAATTACCACCCAAACAACGCTGGAAAATAGGAAAGGCAGTATGTGTAGTGTTTCCAAATTAAAGGCCCGAAAAGGGACCTCCTCAACTCTGAAGGAAAATAGCTTGGATGTCAGGGGAACAAGAATTTTCAATCAGTTTCCAAAGGACCTCAGAAACATTACAGGGATCAAAGTTGAATTCTTCAAGAACAGACTAGATGCCTGGCTCAGGACGGTACCAGAGGAGCCGGGTGTACCTGGCTATGTACGGTGGAGACCGCAAGAGAGCAACTGGCTCCTCCACCAAGCCAAGACTAGAGGCGTGGTCACCAGCTTAACCTTCGTGTGAAGAAAGACCGACGCACGGAATCCAAACAAGGTTAAAAATATATATATATATATATATATATATATATATATATATATATATGTGTGTGTGTGTGTGTGTGTATGTGTGTGTGTACCCTGGCCATGGAAGAACGTGTGTGTGTGTGTGTGTGTGTGTGTGTGTGTTTGGTGCCAAATATCTTGGAAAAAGAACCTACAAACAGGGTTTAATTACTCATGAATTTCGCACGATATTGTGAAGTGAGAGCTGGTCGCGTAAACAGTCGCTGCGGTTGTTGGAGTATAGGTACATTTTAGCTGAACTGAAAAATTGCGAAACACAAGATTCCAAAAGATTTGTCATGAGTAGAGTTAGGATTGATAGGCACTAAAAAATCAATAATAGGTAGGCAAAAAGGCACTAAAGAAGCACTAAAAAAGTCGCTTAAATAGGCACTAAAAGCTAAAAAAGGCACTTAATAGGCATTTCTATTTTCCCACTTTTCTCTTATTATTGTTGACTTACAGTAAACCCATTTGCAGTTCTGATGAATATCAGGATTTTTATTGTAAAAAATAAACTAAACATCTCAAAAACCATCAAACATTTTATTTGAATCAAAGTAAAATCCAAACATTTAAACTATCTTCTTACAAAAACTCAACTAAACTATAAATTGAAATGGCAATTGATGATTAAAAATTTTTCAAGGTTCTGTGGCTTAAATTGACATCGCCTGTCACTCAATACATTTTTATATCGAGAAAACGACCTTCCGACATCGCAAGACGTAATTGGTGCGAACTTCAAAGATGCTAATTGCTTGGCTCAAAGTCCAGAACCTCCTGACACTCTCCTTTGAACACTATTGAAACGTTCACGTTTGCCAACCAGGATTGCGTCTGAGAACATTTTCAAATTTTGCTACCACTTCTTTCCCTACGTTACCAGGAACCTGGCTCAGCTCCTTCCTTAAATTTTGAACTATTTCCACTGCTTCAACAAACGGCAGGCCTCTCTCCTCCAGCTTGGTTATGGTCCCTGGCACCCGTCCGAAATTGGCCATGATGTAGGCCAGGTCTCCTCGAAGGGTTAGACACGATAAGGCCTCCTTCGCTTCTCCTATCACGGCTGCCTCATGCTCGTCTAAGTTTTCAACGACCTGCAACAAAAAACAGAATTAAGATGAAATGTGCTTTGCTGCTTTTGAAATGGCTGTAGAAGAATGTACTAATTAAACTGAATATGTTTCGTACCTTGGCAATTTCGCTGATAGTTTCAACATAATACATGGCAGCTTGAAGCCAGGAAACCCATCGAGTCAAAACTGGCTGAGGTGGCAAGGGTGTTTCTGGAAGAGCTGCCTTCAAAGCAGCAATTTGTGAAGGTGCCTTGAGAAAGACCTTCTTCACCGACGATACAAGTGCATTTACGTTCCGAAAATGTCCCCGGATGTTTTCTGCCACCCGATGGAGAGCATGAGCCAGGCAAGTCACGTGCTGAAAAACATTACTGAAAAACAAACAATTACTGCGCCATGCATTAAAATAAATCAAATTAACAACAAAAAAAAGCTATTATTCTCTATTCATTATAAGAACCCAACTTAACTTAATAATTTCTTTAGATACCAATTTTTTTTTTTCAGAAACTACAGAAAACGACAATTTTTAGGGTAACTAAATTATAAAATGCATTAGTCGAACGTCGAAGTTGGTTGTTCGATTAATGAAATTAATAACAAAATAATTTAAAACAATTTGTTTTTCACCACTCTTTACCAATTTATCTTTAGGATGCTATTAAATTCGGAAAAGCTCACATTATCACTCATTGTTGGAGCGTCAAATTCCCTCGCATGCATTTGTTTACATCGAGTGGGTTTGTTATTTTGGATAGAGAATAAAAAATGTTGCAACGTACCTCTTTGAACAAGGTTGGCAGAAAATAACTCTACCATCCGGAGTGAAGTTTGAGTCCTTCTTGATCCACTGCCTGAACAGAACACTTTTGGCTGTCTTGTCCTTAGGCATTTTTTCTCACTTATAAAAAAAGCTGTAAGCACAAACGTGAGATTTTATTAAACAAAAGCATTTGAACAAAGACACCACGTTCCACGCACTAAACAAAATGATCGAGGCCGAACGCGTCACAATGACGTATTGTGATCTGATTGGCTGTATTTGGCTGACGTATTGTAATCTGATTGGCTGTGCTGGTTGCCTCAGGACTAGCCTCGGTTTTTTCATCCCCTGCCCTATTTAGGCCTACAAGTTTCAAAAAAATGCCAGTTATTTTGCTTTACTTAGTACAATAAAATTAAAAAAGGCATATATAGGCACGTATTTTAAAATTAGGCACTAACCATCAAAATAGGCGTTTATAGGCACTATAACATTTAATTATATACATCCCACAGTTCCGAAATGGATTTCTCTAAAAGAAGCCTATGAATCTATAAACGGGAATAAAAAAGGCAAAAAGGGCAAAATCCGGTCTCTAGTCATGAGTTTATAAATAGTAGCAAGTTATGTAGGTGGTCATAGAGTGCAAATAGAAAACTTCAGGAGTTTCATGATGGTGTTACGGCGAGAGTTACTCGTGAGTTGCAAGAAATTGCTTTTGTTTTTAATGCGTACGGGGAAAAATATCGTATATTTATTTAATATATATTCCCTGTTTTGAAGGCAGATAAATAAATATATATATATATATATATATATATATATATATATATATATATATAATAAAGCGTGTACGCACATAATTGAAGATAAATAAAGTAGCTATAATGATTAAACACTTAGTTATTTACTTTTTATAAAGCCAGGCCTATTCATGGGGTTTGATGTCGCGTTTAAGAGGATTAATTACAGTAGAATCGTGTTACAAATGCAACCATATTTTTTTAAACTCGCTTCAAGACCTTGGCTATGCTCCGCGGCGCATGTCACACGAAATACAATTACACTAATTTAACAGTCGTGCGAGCCTAAAACCGAGTATACAACCATTCAAGGAATGTGTTTCAGCTGGCATGTGTTGTGGGTGCGTGAAAGAGAGAGAGAGAGAGATCACGTGTGTGTGTGTGTGTGTGTGAGTGGTCGTGTGCGTGCGTGTAACTTGTTAATTCTGATTTTGTTGAATACACGTTTTCTTCGCTAGTGGGTGTATTATTTTAGCTCGTCTACACTGATCGGGAGGTTGTTTTATTATTGACACAGGAATATATTAAATAAAACAGAGCGACGTAATTGGGGACTAGTATGTTTCATGGACTGCTCTCGATTTTCCTACGAAATTGCAAACAAAGGCAGTCGATGACCCTGATTTTGTTTCTGCAATTGGTTTTCTTGAGAAATGATAAAGAAAAATGTTACTGGATATTGAATAAATTTATTTACTGAAACGACGCAATACACTCCAACATCTTTTTGAATAAGTCCGAGCTGGTTTGGCGCTTACGCCATAAAAATTCACAAAGGTACGAGTCAAGTTGGTCGCGATCTGTTCCGCATCGCAGTTTGTTCGATTGTTTTAATGAATTCCACCACTCGATTAGGTCAGGTTAGGTTAGGTTAGGTCAGGTTAGGTTTCTCAAGAAAACCGATTGCAGAAACAAAATCAGGGTCATCGACTGCCCTTGTTTGCAATTTCGTAGGAAAATCGAGAGCAGTCCATGAAACATACTAGGTCCGTAATTGTCCATGTTTTATCTCATTAAATATGTACATACTGTATATACTCTCAGTGTGTATATATATATATATATATATATAATATATATATATATATATATATATAATGTTATAATGTTATAATGTTTCAGACCAACAAAGACCCTAGAATCCACTCATGGCTGGTCTACCTAACTGTGTTCGTAACTGTGTATTGTGCATGTCCTCCGTGGTGGCGGAGAGGACCTACAATTTTACGTGGTTTCCGAACCACAAAGCCTTAATTTTACTACCTTAAACTATACCCAATTTATCAACATATGCGTCTAATCGATTTTCAAACATGTTTATAGACGTGTTACTAATTACTTCTACCGGCAAACTATTCCAGCTATGCGTAAAAAAGTTTTTGGCAACTGCTATCTCGAACCTTCTACTTGTCAACTTACACCCGTTATTTCTAGTCATTTTATATTGAGATATTTCGAAAAAGCTATCTCCATCTACGTTATCGAACCCATTCATAATTTTGAAAACCTGGATTAGATCACCCCTTACCTCCTAGTCTCGAGTGTAGTCAATTTTAACTCCTTAAGCCTATCCTCGTACGACTTTGACCTAAGCGATGGAATCATGTTAGTTGCTCGTCTTTGAACTATTTCGATTTTGTCTATATATTTCGCATATGCGGATTCCAAAATTGGATCGCGTACTCCAAATGGAGTCTAACTAATGCAGAGCTTTCCAAACTGGTGTGTCGCGACACATTAGTGTTTTTTGTATTTTGAAAATTTTGATTTTTCTATCAACAAAATCGGCTACAAGATAAACCACCTACTGAAAAATTATCTGATATTTGATATTTGATAACAAATTAATTAATGTGTCGTGAAAATTGTTATGCTTAAATAGTTTGTCGCCAACGTTAAAAGTTTGGAAAGCTCTGAACTAATGATTTATAAAGAGGAACAATAATATCGCGCGATCTGTACTCAAAATTCCGAGCTATGAAACCTAACACTTTGTTCGCTTTATTCACTGTCGCTGTACTTTGTTTCGCTACTTTTAAATCACCGGTGACTATAACTCCTAAATCTTTTTCCTGCTCTACGCTTGCTAACTCATTCCCTGACATAATATACGCAAAATTACCGTTACGCGAACGTATATGTAAAATTTTGCACTAAACGACGTTAAATCTCATTTGCCATGTGACTGACCAATCAACGATTTTATTCAGATCTTCCTGGATTTTACCTCTATCTTCGTCATTAATCGCCCTACCACCCAACTTTCTGTCATCCGCAAACTTTGAAACTGTACTGACGAGGCCGACATCTAAATCGTTAAGAAAAAGCAATGGACCCAACACAGAACCTTGAGGAACGCCGCTCACGACTCGGCTTCATCAACGACCACCCTCTGTTTCCTACCTCGCAACCACTCTTCTATCCAATTTATTAATACACCCCTGATTCCATGAGCCTTTGTTTTTTTAATGAGTCTTCTGTGCGGTACGCTGTCAAACGCTTTTTGAAAATCTAAATACACTACAGTACATCAGCAGCCCGATGACTATCGTAAACATCAATCACGCTTTGAAAAAATTCTAAAAGATTAGTTAAGCAAGATTTGTTTCGCCTAAAACCGTGCTGCGTATTTCTAACCAAGTTATGCAATTCTAAGTGTTCGACTATACGATCCCTAATTATTGATTAAAGTAGCTTACCTACAACAGACGTTAAACTGATTGGCCTATAATTTCCCGCCCGCACCCTTATTGTCTTTCTTAAAGATAGGTGTTACATTTGCTAACTTGAAATTATCTGGTACGCACCCCTCAGAAATAGACGCATTAAAAATCTTTGTTAGCGGCACAACAATGCTTTCTTTTAATTCTTTTAATTGTGTGGGATATATGGAATCTGGCCCCGGTGATTTACGCATTTTCATTTTATCAATATAGCGCATTACCTCCCTTTCAATAACCACAATATTATCCAAAGTATTACCATTATCAAAAGGTATTATGTCTATGACCGTAGGGATATTCATTACATCTTCAATAGTAAAAAATGACGTAATCCAGACACTTTATACTGGATTCCTATTGTTGACGTATTGAAAGAATCGCTTGGGGTTTTCTTTGCCGTCACGAGCTATGGAGATTTAAAATTAGCGCTTGGACTTTTTTATTACACTTTTCGCTTCACACCTTAGAGATATGTATTTGTTTCGTCACCACAAATTGTCTTTATCGCACTTATGTAGCCTATAAGCCCAATCTCTAATCCAGAGCTTTCCAAACTTTTAACGTTGGCGACAAACTATTTAAGCATAACAATTTTCACGACACATAAATTAATTTTTGTTATCAAATATCAAATATCAGATAATTTTTCAGTAGGTGGTTTATCTTGTAGCCGATTTTGTTGATAGAAAAATCAAAATTTTCAAAATACAAAAAACACTAATGTGTCGCGACACACCAGTTTGGAAAGCTCTGCTCTACTCTTTATAATATCTCCTACCGTAGAAGTAAACCACAAGGGCTTGTTTTTTACTTTCGCACGCTTAATTTTGTACGGTACACATTCCTCATTTATAGTCCTAAATACTGTTTCAAACGATTCCCACATTAGTTTTGCGTTGGAGAGAGCCCTATTACGTTTTCCCAATTGACGTGTGACAATTCATTTCGAAATTTACAAAATTCTGCGTGCTGGAAGTTATGAATTTTAGTCGAGTTAGCTGGTTTCGAGTGACTTACTGAGAGGACAAACTCCACCATATTGTGATCGCTATTGCTTAATGGTTCTATTACTTGAAGATCCGTGATTAGCCTATCATCCGTAGTTATTACTAAATCTAAAATACTGTCCAACCTCGTAGGTTTCTCAACCTTTTGAATAAGAAAGCTATCCTCGAGAAAATTAACTAAACGATTACCTTCCGCGTCTCCCTGCATTGCATCGTAATTCACGTTGGCGCAATTAAATTCACCCATAACTAAGGCCTGCTCACTACCTATTATTCTCTTTAGTTCACGATATAACGCTTCGTCCGTATCAGCTGTTTGATTAGGGGGCCTATAAATAACTGCAACAACAAGTTTGAAATCGTTCAATTTAAGTTCTGCTATAGTCGAATCTATCGGTTCTGGAATTGTGTGCTTTACTTCTATAACGTTCGCAATATTATCTTTGATATACAACATAACACCGCCTCCTCGCCTACCTATTCTGTTTTTAACAAATGTCTATAACCTCTAATTTGATACTCCCCTACAAAGTCACGTGTTTCAGTGCTAAGCCACGATTCATTTATCGCACTTAAATCATAGTCTTTACAAGTAATTAAAGAAAAAAATCGTTTATTTTATTTCGTAGGCTACGGGCATTTAAGGACAGAGCTTTCAAATTGTTTGTAATTGCGACACCTTCGCGAGCGCAGGGGAAATTTGAGGAAATTACGCTGGGACCGTTCGAGTTACGGCAGCCCGAAAAGAAGAGACAGTATTATGACATAGTCTTCCTAAACGTGCAGCTCTAATATCATTAGGATGAAGTCCATCTCCGAGGAACAAGTTCCTCCTGCCGTAGAAACTGTTCCAAAAATTCGCAAAATGCACTCCTTCCTGTTGGCAAAGAGACTTTAGGTTATTGTTGGTATAGGTCGCCTTGCTGTAGAAATCGCTACTTGGATAATTCGAGGAAGTATACTTGTTAAAACAATCTCATTATTTTTTTCCTTTAGTCGCTCTAGTTAGTCCCTGTACCTAGCCAGCAGCTCTTCCGATCTAGAATTTAAAACTTTATTAGTACCGACATGAATAACATACGTTTTGTCCTCAGAGGTTCCGTCTGTAAAATAGTCAACACTATTAGTTATATCCTCCACCCTTGCACCAGGGTAGCAGTGACGGCGCCTACGACGAGGGTTTCTCCTGCAGAATTCCTCGAGCTGCCTTCGAATAATGGAATCGCCAACGAGTCGTATTTCCGGTTCATCAGCATCTTCGAAACCTAAAACAGAAAACTTATTGTTTGTTATTACTGGTAGACAAGTCTTAGGTTTTCTCAACGGGGCTCCATTACGCACTTGAACGAAGGGTTGGGAACTAGGGGAAGAGAGAGGGATATTAGTACTATTTATATTATTAGCGGAAACTGAGGCAGGAGGGGTCGTAACTGCATTCTCAAGGGATTCTAATTTTGACATCAGGAGCATCACCCTTTCTTCAAGCCTCACTCTGGCCTCCCTCTCACGTTCTAACTCGTTCCTCAGCACTTCCATGCTTGACACCACCTGCAAACTAACTGTTCATTATTATTAGTTAAAGTAAACGCGTAAGCGGCAAATTTCCCTTCACAGCGACTGCAAGTACTTGACGGGGGTGCCATGCTATTAATTAATTGAAAAAACAATAAAACGAGCGTTTGAAAAATAATAAATTACAACGTAGGTCTACCGCGTGCTTATTGTGCCGTCACCTGCGCAAGCCCGCAAAAATGTTCTTGAAACGCAGAAACAGATTCTTATAACACAAATTTATACTAAATGGGTATATACTTAATTAAGCTACCGACGAAGGATCTGTAAAAGAAAAAGTATTAATAAAACTTATCTGTCCGCTTTTCGACGCACTTTTTTCTTTCCTTTTTCTTTTTTCCCACTGAGAGTGACTACACTCTACTTGATGAGCCCGTAGCAAGGCAAAATGAACATTATGAAACCTCGTTTTCTAATAGATTCGAAAAACAAACAAGGCAAGCCACGTGCACTAGCCTTGGTTTAATCAAATAATATACTAATGAATAAAGTCAATAAATAAAATATATTCGTTAATGAATGATTAGTAACACGACGTAATTTAGTTAAGAATGCACTGAGCACTATTTTTTTTAAAGGCACTTCAACCAAAACCACTTATTCAATTGGTAACACTGGACACTCGATAAAACACGTCTGTTCACAAGGAAAGACTGATCACTTCTTTAATAATATATATATATATATATATTCCCGCCAATCTTTTACCCTTAGGAGGGACAATGTACTATCCGCATGTTTTGGTTCCTCTTTCTGGATGAGACAAAGCTCTTTGCTCTCTCCTATGCTGTTTAATGTGTATATTGACGTATTAATTGCTCCACTTAATGTGGCAACAGCGGTATGTTGTACAGATGTTCAAAGGATAAATAAATAAAGGGCGGGATCGGTTACTAAACTCTATGAGGTATATTCGCAGAAACATGATATTCTTCGTAATGTTACAAAAACTAAGGTTATGCAACTCCATCCTAAATACTGTAATCAGCCAACTGGTATTAGTTTAAAAATGAGAGGCGAGGTAATTGTAGAAGTACGAGTGTTTAAGTATTTGGGTCAAGTTAGCACGAACTCCTTAAGTGATGACTCAAATATAAGAAAATAATCTCGAAGTCTTTGTGCTAAAGAGAATAGGACTAAGGAACTTCCGGCTCTGTAAGTGTAGCTAAAGACACTCTCTTTCATACTTTCTGCAGTAATATATACGGGGAGCAACTCTGGGTGAATTATAAAAAAAAGGTCCCGAGATGGACAGGTTCGCAAATGTTTGCTATCCGAAATGTCCCGAGATTCCTTGGAGGTAACAAGACGCGCGTTCAATACAGTCCAATGCAAATAATTAAAAATTCAACCGCCCAATTATCCAGGCTATCCAAGAGACCATGACCACAGCCGTTTGTCTTCTAAGCTATGGAATTCATGGTGTAGTGAATACTCTTATTTTAGTTTAAAGATAAATGTTAATTTTACCGTCTTGAATTTCGGAATAGTTATAAATTCATTTTAAATTAGTTACCCATCATAATTCAATTGTGAACCACATTAATACTAATTTTATGTATATTGTATTATTTTATTGTATGTAAACATAATTAATTATATATCACAATTGTCAGTTAATTATTTATATTCAAATATTTATTTTAATCTAATACCATGTCCATTTTACAAATAAATAATAGAAATCCAAGGGTTATATTTTCCACCTTTGGTACTGTCGCAGTTTCGCCTAACGGACTCAATACGGCTAGTGAGATAATCACTGGTTGGCACTTAACTAGCGGCAGTGCTTATGGCTACATCATCCAGGTTAACCTATACCGGATAGATCGCTACGGTCCCAAGCCGTAGCTTGCCTAGGCCCAACGACGACGACGTAAACCAACAATTGGTGACTCCGGAGTTGGATTCCCCACTTTTACCCGAACGACTAGGATTAGACTGTAACGTCGTTCGTGCCCATCACCCCCTTCACCCGAGCGACTAGGACCAGACTGTAACGTCGTTCGTGCCCATCACCCCCTTCACCCGAGCGACTAGGATCAGACTGTAATGTCGCTCGTGCCCTCTGCCCCTCACCCCTGCCCGTGCGCTCTGTGCCTGCGCTCGTCTCAACCTCCACTCCTTCGTTGGTAACTTGTCGTCTTGCTTGTACGTCAGCAAGCATAGGAGAAGATGCCTGACGACGCTGGTGCCATCTCCCACTTCAGCGTAAAGCTCCCCGTCTTCTGGCCGGGTGATCCATTTATTTGGTTCCACCAAGTGGAATCACAATTCAACTTGGGAAGGATCACCGCTAGCAGGACGAAATACGATCATGTTTTGTCCTCTCTACCAGCGAGCATCATCTCTGAAGTCCGTGACGTCATCGTGTCTACTTCCACGAGTGAGGACCCATACAACGATCTGAAGTCTGCCATCCTGTGCCGCACCACTGTCTCCGAGCGTGAGAAACTACATCAGTTAATCTCAAAAGAAGAACTTGGAGACCGTAAGCCCACTCAAATGCTGAGGGCTATGCAGTGCGCTCTAGGCGAACGCGCACAAACCTTCGATAAGGACATCTTTAGACAGTTGTTCTTGCAGAAACTTCCTCCATCTCAGCGTGTCTTGGCCACTATGGATCCTGCTACTCCAGTTGATAAACTAGCAGAAACTGCCGACAAAGTAGTGGAGATTGACACAGCTCCGGTCAACAACGTGAACACACAATCGGAACTGGAGTTGAAAGTGGAAGAGTTAAGTCAACAACTCAACCACGTTTGTTCTCTGCTACAAAATCAACGGCAAAGAAGCCATTCTCGGTCAAGATTTACGAAGAGGCATCGTTCGAGTTCCGGGAAGATCTGCTTATACCACTCTAAATTTGGAAAGAAGGCTAGGAAGTGCATCTCCCCTTGCAATTTTTCGTCGGAAAACCCCAGCAGCGAGTCCTAATGGCGTCTAGTACTCGCACTGCCAACCTGTTATTCATAAAGGACAGGAACTCTGGTGTCAATTTCTTGGTCGATACCGGAGCGTCAGTCAGTGTATTCCCTCAAAAATCTGGTCATACGCACTCGGAATCTCCGCCTCTATACGCTGCTAACGGTTCACGCATACCCACGTACGGTACTCAGTCGCGTGAACTAAACTTGGGCCTTCACCGATCCTTCAAGTGGATTTTCATCTGTGCTCAAGTGCGGCATCCCATAATCGGCGCTGACTTCCTCCAGCATTTCAAACTCCTGGTGGATCTTGACAAGCGACGCTTATGCGACCAGGCCACACTGCTTTCTGTTCTTGCCAAACAGGTTGCCCTTCCGGACGCCTCGAACTCTGCACTTTCCCTCGTTCCCCCTAATTCCATGTACCAGTGCCTTTTCCAACGATATCCAGGAATTCTTCAACCTATGCAGATGGGTGATACCATTAAGCACACCATTACCCATCACATTACAACAAAAGGTCCCCCTGTGTTTGCAAACCCAGACGTCTTGCCCCGGACAAACTGAAAGCTGCCAAATCGGAATTCCAGCTTATGATAGATCTTGGGATAATAAGACCTTCCAAAAGCAGTTGGTCCTCTCCCCTACACCTGGTCCAGAAGAAGTCAGGAGACTGGAGACCATGTGGGATTACCGGTTTTTAAATTCGACAACCATCCCGGACCGATATCCGGTACCAAATGTCCAAGACTTTACTTCTCTTCTCCACGGCAAATCTATCTTCAGTAAAATAGACCTCGTTAAGGCTTTCCACCACATTCCCGTAGAGCCTTCGGATATTCCCAAGACTGCAGTTTGTACACCATTTGGGTTATTCGAATTTGTGAAGATGCCGTTCGGGCTACGGAATGCTGCGCAAACCTTTCAGAGGTTTATAGATGAGGTCACCAGAGGCTTAGACTTTGTTTATGCCTACATCGATGATTTGCTTGTGGCCAGCTCAACGGAAGAGGAACATAAGGAACATCTTTCACTCCTCTTTCAACGCTTAGAACAATACGGTGTTACTATTAATGCATCTAAGTGTGTGTTTGCACAGCCAACCTTGGAATTTCTTGGTCACACGATTTCGCAGCACGGAATTACCCCCCTTCAGGACAAGTGTGAAGTGATAAAAATTACCCTATGCCAAATAATCAGCGTGAGTTACGTCGGTTTCTAGGTTTGGTAAATTATTACCACAAGTTCATTAAAAACTGTGCCAGTGTTCTTGCTCCTCTACACGCTATGATCACACACAAACGCAAGGTAACGAAATTGGTATGGTGTAGCGATAGTTTACAGGCGTTCGACAATGCCAAAAATGCTATCAATAGTGCATTGTCTCTGTCATTTCCTATCAGTAATGCCCCCCTAACTCTGACGGTCGATGCATCAGATGTTGCGATCGGTGGAGTGTTGGAACAAACCATTAACGGTCAACAAGCACCCATCGCGTTTTACTCGAAAAAGCTGCAGCCAGCCCAAACGCGTAATAGTGCTTTCGGACGTGAACTTCTTGCTATTTACTTAAACGTGAAGCATTTTCAACATATCCTTGAAGGCCGAGAGTTTTGTGTTTTTACCGACCACAAACCTTTGGTCACTGTCTTCAATAAAAACAGCTGTAACCACTCTCCCAGAGTCATCAGGCAACTCGATTATATCTCGCAATTTACCACAGATATCCGCCACATCAAAGGTGTCTTGAACACTCCAGCGGATGCACTTTCAAGAATAGAGATTACTTCTGTTACCCTCAGCTCTACACTGTGGAATGCTATTGCACAGGATCAAGATAAGGATACGGAACTACAAGACCTGCTCAGAGAAGACTCCACTCACTCACTTTCCCTCAAGAAAATGAGTATGCCAGGATTGTCTGTGCCCCTCTATTGCGACGTATCAACAGCTGCTATTCGCCCTTATGTCCCTCCATGTCACAGACAAGCAGTCTTCACGGATCTTCATAAGCCCTCCCATCCTGGTATCCGTGCTTCGCAACACCTGGTTACCTCTCGCTTTGTTTGGCCCTCGATGCGGAAGGATGTCAAACATTGGACCAAAACGTGCCTTGCCTGCCAGCGTGCCAAAGTCAAAGCGCACACCAGGTCCCCCTTTGACGCATTTCCGCCCCCATCCCAGCGGATTTGAGGTAATTCATGTAGACATTGTTGGCCCTCTTCCAGTGATTCAAGGCCAACGTTATCTGCTCAACTGTCTCGACCGCTTTTCCAGATGGCCTGAAGCCATCCCACTTCCTGATATCCAAGCGGACACTTTGCAGAGCCTTTCTTCATGGATGGTATCAAGATTTGGATTGCCGACAAAGTCATCACTGACCAAGGTCGCAATTTGAGTCTTCGCTTTGGAAGAAGTTTACCAGCTTGTGGTACAGTACATGCGCATACCTGTGCGTATCATCCGCAAGCTAACGGCCTCGTCGAACGCTTCCATCGCCAGCTGAAGTCATCCCTTATGTGTCACGGAAGACTCCCATTGGATGGATAGCTTCCACTCGTGTTGCTTGGTATTCGCTCTGCATTTAAGAGTGATCTGAAGACTACAGCGGCTGAACTAGTCTATGGAACACACTGCGGCTACCAGGTGGCTACTTCACTGCAGGGATAAGTCATGTGATCCTACGGAATTCGCTCAAACACTTTCCTTTCACATGCAGTCCCTTCACCTGTTCCCCTCGATTGACTAGCCAACAGAACATCTTTGTTTCCCAGCCCTCCAATCTTGCACCCACGTTTTCGTTCGTGACCTCTCCCAAAACGGCCTCTCCAATGCCATATGACGGGCCCTATGAAGTTTCTCCGACGTACGCGCAAATCATTTCTCATCCAGCGCGGTTCCAAGGTCGACAAGGTTTCTATCGATCGTCTTAAGCCTGCGTTTTTGGAATCAACCTTAAGCGAGGTACATGTAGCTACCAAAAAGGTCCAGGGAAAATCTGTGTCGTTCGGAACTCTTTGAACTTCCTCTCTGGTGGGGGAGTGTGTAGTGAATACTCTTATTTTAGTTTAAAGATAAATGTTAATTTTACCGTCTTGAATTTCGGAATAGTTATAAATTCATTTTAAATTAGTTACCCATCATAATTCAATTGTGAACCACATTAATACTAATTTTATGTATATTGTATTATTTTATTGTATGTAAACATAATTAATTATATATCACAATTGTCAGTTAATTATTTATATTCAAATATTTATTTTAATCTAATACCATGTCCATTTTACAAATAAATAATAGAAATCCAAGGGTTATATTTTCCACCTTTGGTACTGTCGCAGTTTCGCCTAACGGACTCAATACGGCTAGTGAGATAATCACTGGTTGGCACTTAACTAGCGGCAGTGCTTATGGCTACATCATCCAGGTTAACCTATACCGGATAGATGCGCTACGGTCCCAAGCCGTAGCTTGCCTAGGCCCAACGACGACGACGTAAACCAACAATGGTATGCAAACGTCTGTCTATATCACCACTTAACTTCGACATTACTGTACTATTTCAAATTAATTGTATAATTTTTATTCTTATTAAGTGAGCTGTCATTGTATTATTAATATTTGTCATATACACTATGGTTTGTCAATAAGACTTTTCATTTCATATATTAGTGTCAGAGAGAGAGAGGAATAATAGCCACAGTACATGCCATACTATATGTAATTACACTTGAGTGTGAAAGCTCCGAGATATCAGAAATGCGAGATTAAACCTACTGTTTGTGTATGCGTCGGTGGATACTGCCTTCAAAGTTCCGGATGCATACGTCGCACATCAGATGGGAGGCTTTATATCTAATAACCTACTGTTACATTTTATCGGATCTAAAAAAAATTCCGCGATATATTCTATTTTAAATGTCACAGCCAGTTTTAACAATCTCTCATTATCTCGAATTAATTGTGAATCTTCATATTGAATATCGAACAGTCTTCCTTATTGTCTAATTGAGGATAAATTTTTAATAATTTTAAGTAGTTTGTATTTTCGATAAAAGTTTTATAATTTAATACATGTACTGCATATATATATATATATATATATATATATATATATATATTATATATAATATATATATATTAGGGTGTGTCAATTTTGTCAACTTTTTTGAAATCAATTTTGGTAGTGAAAATATAGTCTTTTCATGTCAAAACTTGAAATTGGCCAACCAAAATGAAATAAAATAACGCTTACCTACATCAATTTTACCTTAAAGTTTCAGAAATTGACTCTTTTACTAAATAATAGGATATAAATTGATTAACTATTCATCTGTCACAGAATTATCCCACTGATCGCATATGGAGTGTTTTCAAGGTCATATAGTTGTTGTACAATGTACAAGTCACAACATGAATAGAACTGTTCCTCACTCTCAGCCCTCAGTTGCCTCTTAGATGTCATAGATGGTGGTTTGCTGTTATTGCTCTTGTACCTACTTCATAGTTATTCTACTAGACGAATACTACAGTTTAACTGTAAGTATGAATTATTGATTATTACAATTATTTATTATTATCATATTCTTCTGTCTAATTATGTTGTAATCCCATGAAATATTTTTTTATTGAATTTTAGAACATCGAATGACTAAACTTTGAAACATCGTAATTGATATAAAATACTTAAATGTTTTTCTTTCTTTTCAGATATTCCTAAATGCCAAAATTGAAGACAAGAGGTCAGTCGTCATGCCACTTGAGCCTGTTAGTCGGTACAGGCAAGGAGCTTCCCGTATCAGAACTACCAACAGTGCGAGACATGCTGAGACTAGGGTTACTCCTTCGTGAACAAAATACAAAGGATAGAAGGAACTACACAGAGAAAGAGCTCATAAGGGACATGATTCCCCCTCTTCTACATCAGTGGAAAAAAGCTAATGTGTTATTCAAACCACCTGTACTCAATCAGTACAGAACTATTGAGCTAAAATTAACAAAGCTGTGGCACAAAGCAGTTGAGACATCACTTGGTAAAGGAAAACTAGCAAAGATAAATAAATTTCTGCACACACTTGATACTCTTCTTGACATTTTTAACTGCCAGTGTCCCATAGAGTTGTGTTCTGAAGCCAATTGTTCTCCCTCATGCAGAAGAGAACCTCACCCTCACATTGATTGTCGCTGTCCTCGTGAGAAGAAGATCCCTGTTTTTTAGCTGGCTTTCATAAAGGCGCAGAGAACAAAGGCAGGAGGCCAAGGAAGTATGCAGATTGGTTCGGCACATTATTCAGAAACCAAAAAACAGATTGTTATTGCTAAGAAAAAAGAGAAAATCCGAGAAGCCACCCAAAGAGATGAAGAGCTCTATCAAGAGGTTTCTCACTTCTTTGAAAGCTCTTCAGATGAACAGAAAGAAGCAACATCAGATGATAGCTCCAAAATGCCATCTGAACCTTCGCCGAAGAGAATGAAATACAACACAAAAGACATCTCAGACATTGGCCTTGCCAGTATTCGCCACTATACGGGGCTACAGAGACTGCAGAGATTGCCACTGCCGCTTGGATAGATGCAGGCCTCATCAGCCGAGAGGATACATCCTTAGTGATAGATCATATTAAGATAAGAAGAGCACAAGAAAAAATAATGAAGGAAATATCTGATCAGCATGAAAAAGATTTGAAGGAGGAAGGTCTCTCTTGCCTTTTGTTTGATGGAAGAAGAGATGACACAAAAGTTCTCCTAGAGGTAGAGGGAATGGACAGAAAGTTTCCTGGTCTCATCAAAGAAGAACACTACTCTGTGTGTTCCGAACCTGGTGGCCGCTATTTGTTTCACTTTGTTCCTGAAGTAGAAGGCAAGAAACATGCAGAGGCAATTGCTGATCAAATAATATGTTGGCTTCAAGAAAGAAGACTTGACAGTTCACTGCAGGCCGTTGGTGGAGACTCAACTGCGGTGAACACTGGATGGCAGGGCGGTGTTATGACGCATTTAGAGAAAAAACTTGGAAGAAGGCTTGTTTGGATTGTATGTGATTTGCACACAGGGGAACTACCTCTTCGTCGTCTCATCCTTTTACTTGATGGTCCTACAAAGAGCAACAACAAGTGGTCAGGCCTCCTTGGCAACATGCTAGATGAAGCAACGGAATTAGAAATAAATACAAAATTTCCAAAGGTCGAAATAGGCCCTCCCCTTCCAGTGTTGTCTGAAGAAGTTATCAAAGACCTCAGCACGGATCAATCTTACGCTTATCGTATTGTTCAAGCAATCAGATCAGGAGAGTTGCCTCAAAATCTGGCTCTCTTGGAGATTTGACCCGTAAGTCGCAGTCATTGGTTAACTACAGCGATTCGTTTCTGCAGGATTTGGGTTTCCAAACATGCACTGAAGGGCAAAATGCTACAGAATTTGATGTTGATTGTTGAATTTATTATTGGGTTTTATCTTCCTCTCTGGTTCAATGTAAAACTTAATCCAATGTGGATGGAAGGGCCCAACCACATCTTGTTTCAATTACAGCTACTGAGAACCCAAAGGAAAGTAGTGGTGGACATCGTGTTACCTGTGGTGAGAAGGTCCGCTTGGTATGCTAGGTCAGAGGCAGTTTTGCAAGCAATACTCTGCAGCCAATGTACCAAAGAGCGAACTGAGGCTGTGGAAATCATTCTAAAGCTTAGAGGAACATCACTAGATGATGACCAGCTGGGAGACTGCTCTGTTCAGACAAGGAAGGTACCTCCGATAAACGTCAATGCCACGAAATTGTCAGAATTAGTTAACTTGAGTTCGGAAGTTTTGGAGCCACCACTGACAACATGTATAACAAACAAAGATTTAATACAACTTAAAGAGGCCCCAATGCAAGTGCCAAAGTGGCCTTCTCACACTCAGAGTGTGGAGAGATGTGTGAAAATGGTCACAGAAGCAGCTAGTCAAGTTTAC
Organism: Bathynomus jamesi; assembly: GCA_023014485.1. Lineage (NCBI taxonomy): Eukaryota > Metazoa > Arthropoda > Malacostraca > Isopoda > Cirolanidae > Bathynomus > Bathynomus jamesi. The sequence goes on along the minus strand of JAJOZX010000479.1, from coordinate 827,510 downwards.
AGTCACGAGAGGCGAGAAGGCTACATCAAAGCGCAAGTAGCAAGCCGAATGCTAATGTCAAGGAACCGCAGCAAAAAGGACATGACTGCATTGGTTACTTTCAAATAGACTCTGAATGATATCTTATTGCCACTTTAAATGTTGATAGGATGTTTGCGCACATTTGTTATTTTGTTATGAATTTACGGAAAAATAGAATTTTTGAATTAAAATTGATGTAGGTAGGAGTTTTTTTTTATTGTTTTTGAAGCAAGGATATTATTTTGTATGCCAAATGATTACATTAAATTGCTACCAAATCACATGATTTTCAATTTAGTCATTTCACCCCCAAAATTGACACAACCTAATATATATATATATATATATATACAGTAGTCCCTCTATAATCGTCGTCATCGACTAATGTCGTTTCAATCTATCGTCATTACCTATTTAATATCATTATTTCGTTGATCGTCTTCCGTCTATTAATCGTCGTCTGCGCGGAGCATCAGTCTTTGTTGAGCGCTCAGGGGAGACAAATGTCGCGCAGTTTTACTACGGAATTTACTTTAAAATATTTACTTTTTTATTCACTTTAGTAAAATTAAGTGAAAATGGCCACTCCTAAGAATGTACAAAGTGGTGGTAAAGGTAAAAGGACTAGAAATGTGGCCACATTGGAAATTAAACTAAAAATTATATATGATTTTGAAAATGGAAAACGTGCTGCAGATATTGGCAGGGAATATGGCGTACCGCCATCTACTGTGCGATCGATTGTGGCCGATAAAAAAAAATACAAAGATATTGCAAAACTAGCAGTGCCTGGTTCTATTAAAATGATGCGTTCTAGAGATGAAATTATGATTAAGATGGAAAAGTTGTTATTGTGGATAAGTGATCAGTAGGCAAAGTATCAAAACATTAGTTCGATGTTCATTAGAGAAAAAGCCAAAATGATTTTTGATGACCTTAGAGAAAAGGATAGCGAGTGTAAAGTGGAATTTACTGCGAGTAAGGGCAGATAAGGACTGGTGTTCATTCCGCTGTTCAGCATGGTGAAGCAGCAAGTGCTGACAAAGATGCTGCTGAAAAATATGCAAGTGACTTTGATTTGCAAATTTCGGAGCGGGGTTATAATCCAAAGCAAATATTTAATGCGGATGAGACTGATTTGTTTGGGAAAAAAATGCCCAACCGTACTTTCAAAAGACAAGAAGCGAAAAAGATGCCTGGACATAAACCAGCCAAAGACAGGTTGACCCTTCTTCTTGGGGCCAATGCTACAGGGGACTTCAAATTGAAACCATTGCTGGATTATGATTCAGAGAACCCAGAACTCTGGAAGATTTTGTAAAATCTATACTGCCAGTTGCATGGAAGTGAAATAAAAAAGCTTGGGTTAGAAAGGCAATTTTTGGCGAGTGGTTTTGTGATCACTTCTGCCCTGCAGTCAAAACATACCTCAAGCGCAATAATCTTTCAGAAAAGGCCCTTCTTATTCTGGACAACGCTCCTGGCCATCCAACCAACTTGAGGACTTGTCTTATGGCATGGTAAAAGTTCTTTTCTTGCCACCAAACACAACATCTATACTGCAGCCTATGGACCAGAATGTTATTGCCAACTTCAAGCGATACTACCACAAGATAACATTCAGCCAGTGTCAAGAAGCCACAAATGGAGAAGGCAAGCTTACCTTGAAAGAGTTCTGGAAAGCCTTCAATGTGAAACATGCCATTGATAACATCTCTACAGCGTGGAATGAAGTCAGCGCTTATTGTTTGAATGCTGCTTGGAAAAATGTATGGCCTAAATGTGTTGCTGACTTGCCTGGAATTGAAGAAGAGACTCCAACACAAATTCAAGACAAAATTATTGAGCTGGGTCAACAATTGGGCTTCGAGTTGGAAACGGACGATGTCGAAGAGCTCTTGGAATCTCATAGTGAAGAACTCAACACTGAAGAACTGTTGCAACTTGAAGAGCACAGGGTATCAAAGGAGTCAAATAAAGAGGAAGAAGAAATTGTCAAGACATTGACAACAGGAAATCTGAAAGATTTCTTCTGGCACTGGGAGAAGATGAAGGATGTTTTAGAAAATGACCCCAATGCAGAAAGATCCTCCAAAGTCATTCGATGGCCGATCAAGCCTTTCGTTACTATAAGGAAATCTTAGCAGAGAAAAAGGCTACAAGACAACCAACTCTGGATTATTTCTGCAAAAGAAAATCAGATCCACCGAAGTCTCCCATCCATCAACATCAACAGTAGTAGATCTCCCTGATCTACTGATGGAGGGTGATTCACGTACCAAGCAATAAAACTCCATCACTAAGCCCCACCAACCCCCCTCCATGCGCAGCCAGCCACTTCATAATTTGGTAAGTACAGTACAGCAGGTGGTCTGGAACGAATTGTCATTATTACGTGTATTTCAATGAAGCGTTAATCGCCGTTTCTTTAATCAACATCTGTTAATGGAACCAATTAATGACGATTATAGAGAGACTACTGTGTGTATGTATATATACACAGGGCCATTCAAAAAAGACGCAACAGTTTAAATTGCTTATATTTCGTAATATTTTTAACGTACAGGAATGATTTTTGTATTAGTTTACAGCGTACACCTGGGAGTTTTGTTACCGCTTATGCCTAGTAGCGTAAGGCGCTAGGCGAACGACTCTTGTAGCTATATAAACACACGTTGTTGTAAAGTGTACATCTTCATAAACACTGACACTCTACAAATATGAAGTTTAGCAACCACCACCCCTATCCCCCTTTATTCCCACTCTACATTTCTGCATCGTAAAGATCGCTGAAGATTTCTGCATCCCCCACCCCCCTTCTCCCTAACTCTACTTTTCTGCATCCCCTACCCCCCCCTGCTCCCCCACTCTACATTTCTGCATATATATATATATATATATATATGCAGGTTGTCCCATAAGTCCGGTCTCAAAGGAAAATTTATTTTAAATTAAATTCACAAAAATAATAAATTAGAACTAAAACAAATGTTCGAATTAATTAATTATAACCTTTTTTCGTTGCAGGTCGAATAACACGCAATGGCTAATATGGAAGTGAGTTACACTCATTCGTGAGGAAAAGGCCTCCGGAGTGTAACTCCTCACAAGTGTAATTCACTTCCATATTAACCAGTGCGTGTTATGCTACTTGCAACAAAAAGAGATTCCAAAACAAGACATCAATTTGAATTTTTTTTTTTTAGTTCTAAAGTATTATTTTTGTAAATTTAATTTAAAATAAATTTTCCTCTGACACCGGACTTATGGGACACCCTGTGTATATATATATATGTTGCCCCTCGATGGTGTAATGGTTAGCGTCGCTGATTACAAATCCATCGGCCCCGGGATCGAGGCTCGGTGATGGCATTCGGCGCGCAGCAAAACCCAGCTGTTCATCCTTCCACACAATAAAAAAAAATTGGTTGGTAGATAAATAGGTACCGTGGGTGGCCCAGTGGTTAAGATGCTTGGCCGGTGGTAGGGCGTGGTTAGGATTCCACATTAAACTCTAGGTCCAAGGTGGAGTGACAAAGTTTACCTTCGTCAGAATGAACAATTCGGTCCGAAGCAAAACCAATGTTAACTAGGTTATATATATAACGGGTGTGCCATAAAAAAGTGTACATTTTAAAAAGGCTATAAAATCACCACTTGTCATTCAATTTTAATAAAACTTCACAATAAAACACATGTATTTATCTATATGCAAACAAGTTTTCAGACTAAAATATCAAATGGTTCAAATTCTATCAACATTTAACGAAAGAGTATCATTTTTCTACTAAACATGCAAAAATTATTAAACCTTTTTAATATTTTTTTATAAAAATAATTTTTAAGTAAAATTTACCCGAAATTATTAAAAAAATTGTTCGAAATGCTTTCCTTCCATTTCAATAACTTTTTTTATTCTTGGCCGGAATTCATCTATGGCTCGATTTACTTGTTCCTGTGGAAGCTCTTCCCATTTTTGAATGATGATCTCTCATAAATGAGCGACATCTTTCATCCTAGTCCTGTAGACTCGCCCTGCTAAGTTCTCCCATATTCCAGCCAAGATTAAAAAAAGTTATTGAAATGGAAGGAAAGCATTTCGAACAATTTTTTAATAATTTCAGGTAAATTTTACGTTAAAAATTATTTTTATACAAAAATTTAAAAAAAGGTTTAATAATTTTTGCATGTTTAGTAGAAAAATCATACGCTTTCGTTAAATGTTGATAGAATTTGAATTATTTAATATTTTAGTCTGAAAACTTGGTTGCATATAGATAAATACATATGTTTTATTGTGTAGAGGTTTTATTAAAATTAAATTACTAATGTTGATTTTATAGCCTTTTAAAATGTACCCCTTTTTTTATGGCACACCCGTTATATATGATACATAAGTAGTGACGAAGCTTTTCTTGACTTTCAGCTGCGTCTCTTCGTTTGAGACAAGGATTGCGTTTAAATGAAAGAAGGAATTGGAAGGACCCGCCACGCATGCGTATTTACGTTAAATGACAAACTTTTGGCATAAGGCGATACACCTCTTTACGTTATTTTTTTTTAATTTCTCTATTAAAACCTTACGCACATGTTTAAACTATCAGTATTTAAAATAAAGAGAGCTTCAAAAGGGTTCATCTCGTTTTTTATCATTAGTTCATATTAAAAATTAGTGAAGTGTTCTCTTCTCTATAGTTATTCTGTGACTGTTCACAGTCCTCAAACTAAACAAAGCCAGACTGTTTTCTCTCACAGCTAAATGTGTTCATGTTGTTGTTGTTGTTGTTTAGCCGATCAGCCCACCCTGATCGAGCAAGCCGGCGGCACGCAGGTAACCGATCGCCCTCTCCGGAGTGGACCAGAGGTTCAGCGCACTCGTGATGTTGTGTTGTGTTCGTTGTTGTGCTAGAGCGGTAAAGTCCGTCATAATGTGTTCAATTGTTTGTGGTGTGTCTTGGCACAGGTGGCAGGTGTCGTCTATGGAGTTGTCTAGTCTGTGTTTATATGTCCATAAGTTGGGGTGATGTCCACATCGGAATCGTGCTAAGTTAACTCGATCCGATCTGCTCAGGCTGATCTCTGACCTGTTAATGGGCGGCGGCTTCGCACCTAGGACCGCATTCGGACCGAGTCGTGTCAGTGCTTTGTGGGTTAGGTGTGTGTGTATGTGTTTTCTGTACTGTGTGATGTCTGTGGGGCGTGGTATGGAATGGAGTATTTGGTTATAATGTCTCTCTGGTGTTACCTTAATGGTGCGAGGTGTTGGTGCATGATTGTACATGTAGTGGCAAGGGTGTTGTGGGTTAGTTGTCGCTGCTGCCATGAATTGTGTTCCCCTCATGTCTAAATGTTCCCTAACTTTTAGTATTTTTGTTTCTGTGTGCAGGTGTTCTATTGGTGTTGTTTGAGTGCATCCTGTAATGATACGAAGTGCGTTGTTTTGTATTGTTTGTAAGGTGTTTATGTGTGTGTTTGAGATAATGGGTGCCCAGCATGGGCTAGCATAGTCCATAACTGAGCGAATATATTGTTTGTAGATGAGTGATGTTGTTTCCTGCTGGTGTCCAAAGTTTGTGCCTGTTAGTACCCTAAGCGTGTTAAGTCTTGACGTACATTTGTTTTTAATGTCCTGAATGTGGTTTGCAAAAGATAATGATGTGTTGTATGTGACACCTAGTATTTTGGTTCTGTGAGTGTGTGGAATGTTGATGTGTTGTTTAGTGTAAGTTGTGGAATTACCTGGTGTTCTTTTGTGTTGCTTGTAAGCAAGGTGATGGTTGATTTTGTGGGCGCACTTTGAGTCTATTGTGTGTGAGCCAGTCTTGTATACTGTTTATGTATGTTTGTAGGTTATTTGTAGCGGTGTCGATGTTGTTGTGGGTGGATGTTAGAGTGATATCATCTGCATATGATGATAAGGTAAGCTTGTTATCTATGGGTGTTGGAATGTCATGCATGTATAAGTTGAAGAGTGTTGGTGAGAGAACAGAGCCTTGAGGGACCCCGTTCGGAAAAAGCTTGTTTTTGGATGACTTGCCATTAAATGTGACATGTGAGTATCTTCCTGAGAGATAGTTGCTCAGCCACCTTTTGGTGTTATTGTGCATGTTTGTGTTGAGTATTTTGTTTATGAGAGGGAAGCGTGGGATAGCATGAAATGCTTTACTAATGTCTATTGTTGCTAATAGTGTACGTTGAGCTGGTCTTCTAGAGTTGATGCCATCCATGATGTGCTGCGTCAGGTTAGTGAGTAATGTCGTGGTTGAGTGCTGAGGTCTGAATCCATGTTGAGTAGGCGATAGTGGTATGTGTGGGTTGGTGATTTGTAAGATTAGTCTTTCTGTTACTTTGGAAGGTGTGCATAGTAAAGTAATGGGTCTATAGGAAGCTGGTTCTGTTGGATTTTTGTTTGGTTTCAGTAGTGTAATAATTTTACCTTGTTTCCATATGTCAGGAATAATAGAGTGTTGGTATGAATATGTGCTGATATTTGTGAGAGCTAGTATTCCTTGTGGGCCCAAGTGTTTAAGGTGTATGTTAGATATGTTGTCTGGTCCAGTAGCCTTCGAATTTTTAATGTTTTTGATGATCTTGGTGGTCTGGTCTGTATTGAAGGGTGTAATGGTCGTGTCGAGTCTGTAGGTTTTCTTGTGTCTGGCTGTTTGTTTGTCTGCGTGTTTCTGGTTGTTGTCTCTGTTTAAGTGACTTATCTTTGCGTAGTGATTAACTAGAATGTTAGCTTGTTGTGTGTATGTTGGGATATTATTTTGGCTGCGACAGATAGCCGCGTGTGAGGTGTGAATGCCGCTGTTAGAGTGGGTAATGCTGTTTATAGTCTTGTATAGCCTGTATGTATCTGTGGAGTGGTTTAGTGTTGTTATGAATTCCCTGAATGTTTCTGTTTGTTTTTCTTTGAATTTGTTGTTTATTTCTGTGTTGAGCTGTTGTATCTGCTGCTTTATGGCTTCTGTGTGTGGTGTTTGTGTGTTATGTTTGAGGTTGTTACGTTGCCTTATGAGGTTGGCTATTTCTCTAGTGTAATTTGGGTTGTATTTCCTAATGTTGCCCTTGGGTATGTATTTGTTTGCATTATTGATAATCTGATTAAATGTCTTGAGTGTTGTATCGATGTTTATGATGGGTGTGCTGTTTAATGTGGTGAATTGTTCCTCAGTCTGTATTTTGAACTGTTCCCAATCAGCTTTCTTGTAATTTCTGTAAGTGTGCCTAAGGCTGTTGGGGCAGAGTGTAGAATGTGTTGTAATGATGATGGGCAGGTGGTCTGATGACAGTTGTTTTTCTGTTCTCCATTGTGTATGTGTTGCTAGTGAGGGGGAACAGAACGTTATGTCTGGGGAGGAGTTTGAGTATCCTGCTTGATGTGGTATGTGTGTATGTTCTTCTGTATTGTTAAGAATGAAGAGGCTGTTTAGTTGTGTGGCTATGTTGGCGCCTCTGGTGTTGTTTTGGTTGTGCAGGTACCAACTAGTGTCTTTGGCGTTGAAGTCTCCTCCTAAGATGACATTAGTGAGAGAGGCAAGATTGTGTAACTGTGGATTGTAATTGGCTGGCACCTGAGGTGAACTATCTGGTGAGATGTAAATGTTGATTAGTGTGGTGTTGTGTTTTGCGCGTGTTTTAATGTTAACTGCCTGTATTTCTATCGTGTTATCTGCTTGGATTGTGTTTGTAATGTTTTGGGTAGCATCAGTGTAGCTAATGCTTTTACGTATGTAAGTGATGAGTCCACCCCCGTTACCCCCAGTACGATCTTGACGGATCGCCGTGAAGTCAGGGATGGTGGGTGTTTTGTGTGTGCGTTTTAGTTTTGTTTCTTGTATAAGTGCTATGTGAATGGGTGTTTGAAGTCACTCTTTTCGACCATATGAACATTTGAACAGTCTCTATACACGCAATCTTGTTTATGGTAGACGTTTATCTTCTTAAGCGGTTTCTTCCTGAGGCAAATAAGGACCTGCCGACCTGGCAATAGCAAGCTATTTTTCTAGTCTATTTTTCTTTTGTTAAAGGAGTTTACTCATCATTTCTCTGCAAATTATGCACAGAAAGTAAGTTTGCAAAACAAAATCTGGGGTATTGAGATGAGGAGACTTTACCACAAAATGAAGGAAACTCTTAAAATGAACAGAAAAATATATACTGAGAGTGAGAGAGAAGGAGAATGAACAATAAAAATTACACTACACGCTATCTTCGTGTGGTTTTACTGGTCTTGCGAACACTAAGGACACAAAATCTGCATTGAACGCCCTATCTCCGCCATCTTCTTCCCTTCTTCACTGTCGATAATATTGATAGTGTCTGGGATTAGTTAACTTCCTTCGTAACAATAAAGGTCATATGACGAAAGGGACAGCTACAGCTGTACATGGAATCTGAACCAGGGCTCACTACGTTATAGCCACGGACATGGCCACGAGGTAGACCAAATTAAAAATAAAAACCTAAAATGATTACATTAAGGAGCTTTTCAAAATAAGTGTTGTATATTTATATATGATTTGAGATTTACCCTCAAAGTAAATTTAAGAATTAAATGTTATCCAGTGGTTGAAGATAAGAGGGTTAATATGTAAAACCTCAAGACGCGAAACGTATGTTTCCCTTCTCGGGTGATGAAATATGCGCCAGGTTGCACTAACTTTTATTTTCGAATCTTTCATGGCGTGGGTAATTTTGAATTTGTTAAACCACGCGTACTCATACATGGAATATATGAGAGAGAGAGAGAGAGAGAGAGAGAAAACATTGTAGCCGTGCAAATTCAATAAAAGAGTAAAATTCTGAATAAAAAAATTTAAAAGGAATTAAAATTAAATTATAAGGTAACTGCGAAGCTTTGCGAAGGCACTTCCTTCTTCCTTCGGGCACGACTAAAAATTCAGAAGGGCGAAAAGGCACACAGAAGATAATTCAAGGAACATTACGCCTCTGACATCTTTATCCAGATGTTTTCAGGTGTCAGAAGCATAACGTTCCCTGAATTCTCTTGTGTCCTTTTTCTCTCACATCAATCTTTACTCCTGCTCTAACGAAGAAGGAACTACCTTTGAAATGTTTCGCAGTTACCTTTTAATTTAATTTTAGTTCCTTTCAATTTTTTTTATTGGGGATTTTACTCACATATATATATATATATATATATATATATATATATTATATATTAGTTTTCAAACTAAATTTTTACGCAGGAAGGTGGGGCCAAGGGCAAATGTCTGCAAAAACGTCCCCCCTCCCGTAGAAGAAGAAGAGAGCCAAAATAAAGGATCAAAGATTGGAGGTCATTGGCAGGGGGAAAGTTGGATTGAGGAAGGTTGAGTAGATGAAAGTTTGAGAATACTGAATGACCCTTGCGTTAGAGAGTTGGGAACGTGTCGAAAGTCTGGTACTCCATACTCTCCTTAAAGGAGGAGGCATGCAACTAGAGAGTTCAGAAGAACAGTGTCCGTTATAATAGCGATAGTAAAAAGAGAGTGAACGTTGTGACCAAGAGAGTGGGAATGAAGACAGTCAGTAAGATGAGGGGAACTGATGAGGCGAAAAGCTTTTGATTCCACCTGGTCAAGTAGAGGTGTGTGGGTTGAGCCATCCCACACATGAGAAGCGTACTCCATACAGGATCGGACAAGACCCCTGAACAGAATTAATCAAGGGTTAATCAGTATTCTCAATGTTTCATCTACTCAACCTTCCTCAGTCCAACTTTCCCCTTATCTATGACCTCCAATTTTTCAAACGTAGAGTGTCCAATCATTGAAAACCGTGGACCTTGATTTTGACTCTCTTCCTCCTCTATTGGGGGTTGGCGTTTTAGCGGACATTTGCCCATGGACCCTCCTTCCTGCATAAAAAAAATTAACCAAAATACGTACGTGCGGCCGCACCCTTCCAGTTCATTCTTTCGTTTAAATGCAGTAGTTGTCTCAAACATAGGCTAGGGGTGATGCTGAACATCGAGAAAAGCTTTGTCTCTGCTTGATTTTTAGGTGATTTACGGTTTTAGGGTTTTTAACCTTTCAAGATCTTTGACATTTTATATTTATAACCCTTCTGAATAGCCAAGCGTTTAAGGGACCGGGCTGCAAATCAGAAGCATCCTGGTTCCAGTCCCAGCTCGAATTTTATGATTTCATATTTTTGCAGTAAGGCTGTTTCCTCTGGGTTTTCTTTACCAGGGTCTTGTTTCGGATTCTGAGGTGGGGCAACAATGTTTGGTAATTTTACTTCGTACAGTATCCAAAAAAAAGACCATAATAAACCATGGAAAATACAATTCGAAAATCTTTTTTCACTAATACACAAAACAAATGATTTTAACAATTTCAGACTGACGGAATCTCTTTTGATTAAAAACAAAAGGAGAGAAACAAATATGAAATACAATGAAATTGAATGCTTCTTAACTATTAGAATTGATAAAATTCAAGCAAGTGTGGATCTACATAATAAGGAAACAATATTGAACTCTAAAAAGCTTTCTGTTAAACTATAAAATTTTTAATATTGTATTTGTTACAGATTCGTCAACTTTTATGATTAGTTTTCTGAAGATGCCTGAAATGTATGAGCGAAACGTTAAAATATATACGTATATGCTAAGCAATAGTTTATTCCTAGCAATATTATTTTCCAAATACGTTAAATTAAAAGTTTACTTTAAATTTCCTGCAAGTAATTATTTTTGCTGGATAGACTTTTAAGAAACTAATTCATACCCAATTTGTGTTTGCAAAGTTTCATTTACAAACGGTGAAGGGCATTAACTGGAGCTAATTCTTCTTAACAATTTTTCATTTAATAAATTAGTTTTTTAATGAAGAAAAATCGAATCGTCGCATATTAGTAATTTTTCTCTTCAAATGAACTATGAATTAATCATTAATAAAGATATAAAATATGAGTAAACTTTATACGTAACATTTTTTATAACATTCAACAGAGGTGAAAGCTGTTCTTCGGAGGTCTCTATATACGACGGCGTATCTGATGAAGGAGGTCACAACCTAATTCACCACATCTGTGGCCCAATAACGAGAGAGCCAAAGGATTCACTCGGGAAGTTCCTTCAACCGGAGTTTCTCATTTCCTCTTCTAATCTGCTGGAGACTCAAATGACGTTTGGGAAAGGCACAGACCCCGAGAGACAGTTCCTGGCGGGAGCATTCCAGTTTCACAGCTGTGAGTACGAAATTATTCTTTTTTTCTTTCGTTTGTCGCACGTTCCTCGATCTTTACCCGATTTCAGTGTCCATTATTCGATGCTTTAATCAACGTGTTCCTTCGAATTTATTAAAATAAACAGTGAAGAGTCTCTCTTCAGTGGAATAACACGATTCACACGAAAGACAAATGGAACCCAAATGGCTGTTAGAAAATTTAGGGCTGATTTTCGCCCCCGCCGCGGCTAACCGCGCCCGTAAACACCAATTTCTGCACAAAGGCAGTCCCTATTTTGAATATCCGCCGAGATCCGGGCTGAAAAGTTTTTACTTTATTATTTATATATATTAGGGTATCATGGGTGTAATATATATTATATATATTATATATATATATATATATACACTGTACAGGGCTTTTTTGTGACGGTACGCGCCGGTACGGAGTACCGGCACCTTTTTTTTCAGAGCGACGTTGACACACGTCCGCTCTAATAAATTAACGTTCTCATCTCGACTGACTCATTTGGAGGGAACAAAAAATTCACATGGCAATTCGTTGGCTGACGAGAAGGGGGAGGGGGCGCAGGAAGAGGGCAGGGGTGGGAGAGGAATCTTACAATTTATCAAGATATGAGTACCGGCACCTCATTTTTTACAAAAAAAGAACTGCATATATATATATATATATATATATATATATATATATATATATATGTGTGTGTGTGTGTGTGTAAAAATGAACCATAAATAATTCCCATATTCCTATACTATCTTATTCTTCATGTAATTCTTGTATTCATTTATATAGTTCTTGTATCCATTTTAAAATTCATGTGTTATATGGTTCATGTATTTATATAATCCTGTATATTCATATATATTTTTACATAAGGACAAAAATCGCCCAACGCGAGTTTGGATAAAATTTTTGATTTGCTTTCTACTTTGCCAAATAATTGGTGACTTGTCTTTTTTAAAATCTCTTAATCAATTTTTTTAGATTTCGCTTAATAATGAATCCTGCTTAAGCTTTGCAATGTTCATATTTTGTATACATTCTCTCTTCGTATAAAAGATGAAGTCACGTCTTGCCTAAGCATTTAATTGTAAATCTTAAACCTTTAATTTTTACTCGTATGCATATTTTAGTGTAAAGATGTGTATTTCAATTTCCACTTTTAGTTAACTTGGCAGATCATGATAGCATCAGATCTGAAAATACGCGGTTTAAGATAAAAATATGGCTTCATCTTCAAATATCTTGTTTATTCGTTTAAACCTTACCACAGCTAAAAGATTTACTTTATTTTCAAATATTGTGCAAAATAATGCAGCCTTTTCAATATTTAATACTAATGATGTTAGCAGTTTTGAGGTATATAAACCCAAATAAAATCTTCCATATGTTATTCAGAAGCTAATTCAGAAGCTGAGCACTACCTGTACATTTTAGCAGGAAATTACAAGTAAAAGATAGTCTTTATCTTCTCCTTCGAGCCTTGCTCTCTTCAGAAGAACTTATTCATTAAACTTTCCGGATACGCTATAAGAAGAGTCCGGAACCTTCAGCATTTTTTAGTAAGTTTATCAGAGTCCTCCGAGCCACTATAGAAGAACTCGGAGAGTAATATAGAAGAAAACTACTGCAAGTCACAGATCCGTTGCTGCCACCTAACTAGAACCCCCGTCGACTTCGAACCATCCCGGGCCATAGACGGAGGGGTTAACAACTGGCGACCCTTTAACCAGGATCTTCACGACTGACAACTTCTGCATCCAGGATTCTTCCAGTCTTCCAGACCCTGGAACTAGAACCAACACCCAGTTGACCGGCGTGTCACGACTTCTACTTCGTCACATCCACCCTTGAACCAGTGCGTCACGACTCCAAGTTCTCCACGCCTAGTTTTCATCCAAGAACAAGTGGCCAGCAAGACACGTCTTCAGGACACGTCTCCAAGGATTTCACCGTAGGAATCTTGTTAAGTACAGAACTCTTTTTTTTCAATTAATCTCAACATTTGAAAAGTCATTATTATTAACAGTTAATATTTAGTATTGAGCCAGAATTAACAAAAAACACAGTGAACATTCCATACACCAGTGCTACATTTTTTTAGTGAAACAGTTAAATTTCACAGAATTTTTGTCACAGAATTAAATGTCACAGAGCTAATGTCACAGAGTTAAAATTCACAGAGTTATTGTCACAGAGTTATTTTCAGAGTTATTTTCAGTTATTTTCACTATTATAGTTAGTATAGTATAATTTTATTTAATGTACCAAGCATAGTACCAGGATAATCTTGTTTACATTTTTTTATTATTATTTTGTTTGCAATCTTTTAAAATTTTCCTCTAGTTAGGCAAATTATTGTGCATTTATTTAATGTGCATTTTTTAGATAGAGTAGTTAGGAAAACCACTGAAGTGATCATTCCATAGATTAAGATCGGTCAAGCAGACCTACCCCGCGCCCTTCAAATATACTCCCAAACACACAAACTTCAGATCCAGTACAAGCCAATATGTCTCAAACCCCCGCCCCAGCGTACATTAACTTAGGCAGACTAGTAAACCTTTCCCATACTGTTTTAATTTTTAAGGGGACCATAGATAATCACTTTGTTGAACCACGCGTAAGACCTTGGATTGAATCTTTAGAGCAACATTTCTTACGCGAAAACATCACCGATGATGATATAAAATTAGGGAAGCAAAAGATTTATCGACCCTAAAGAAGGGAATGCTCATGACACAGTCACCTACGTCCCATCAATTAGCGAAGCTACAACATGGGACGATTTTAAACAAAACTTATTAGAATTTTTTAAAGAAATAACACTTGCACAACCCTTAGCCACGTTAGAAGCAGTCTTCCAAGCTAAATGGAAGAAAGAGGAACACGAAGATTTAAACAATTTTATTACACGAACACATAAACTGTAGGAGAAGCCCTCCGGCCGCAGAAAATGCATGTGGCATACTTTCACTTCGAAACAAAGAAATCTAATAGTAGCAACAACCATTTACCAAAACCTACCCGGAGCACCTAAAAAAAGTTTCAGGAGTTTTTAAATGTTGACAAACCTGTAAGTGTAGCCATAAAAAAACACGGGAACATTACCCGATTTAGCAAACCAGAACTACCGAAAGGGTAGAGAAACCCCGTACATTACATTCAGCAGCAGCAACCACAACACAACAGCAACAACAACAACAACCCTATAAATCGAGGCCAATGCAGGGAACACCACCCCAGAAACAAGCCCCCAAACCCAGAATACACGCCCTCCTCCACAGTGTTTTAACTGCGATAGCTTTGGGCACATGATAAGTCAGTGCAATTATCCCCTTATTGCTCCCACTGTCACGAACATGGTCATCGCCGTGGCGATCGCCAAAAGTGTGCTGATAAAGCCCCTGCAGGGTATAGACCCCACTTTCAGAAACCAAACCCCAACGTTCCCAAAAGTCCCAATCCCCAGAAACCAGTCCATTCCCAGCCTCAGTCGAACCACCAACCAATAGATTACGACCACAGGGTCAACCACACTATTACCCCATGTACAAACCCAGTACAACCAGCAAGGTCTAGTTCGGTACGTAGAAGTACCCGTGGAGGAATCATTTTCCCCAGAGTACAGTTTTCAAGAACACCCTCCAGCGTATGGTGATCCCGTAGAATATGACCCAGGTCCTCCCATAGAAGACATTCGAGCCCTTTTTTAGACCCTACATTGGAGGCAGCAGTTCAACCTCCTCCCTCCTAAATTACAGTAATGAACCCAGATACGCACACAAACTCCCCATCAGGATAATAGGTGCGGACCTCCTAGATTTAATAATAAATTGTAGCACGATAACCAAGATTTAACTGCTCTCCTAGATACAGGAGCACACGCGACGTTAATTAAGAAACAATGTGTAGATGAATTACTAGAGAGTACAATTACAAATATGAAATTAAGGCACCTCCTGTCAACTCAGAGGAGTTACGGGCACACCCATACCTACATACGGAGAAATTGAGTTATATTTAGAAGTTGGAAACGCGGTATACCCCGCGAAATGTTGTATAGTGGACACAGTCGCCACCTTTCAGACAGATATCCTACTAGGTATGGATTTTTTTAACCGGAATCAATGAGAGATTTACCCAGCCGGAAAGCTAGTAAAGTGTCGAAATAGGACACACCATCTCCATGAGAATAACAGACAGCTTAATGCTAATAGAATTAGTTCAGTTCAGATTTCCGAAAGAAATAGGAAACCCCCTCCACTTGATAGCAGTTCAAGTCAGCCAGTTGTATCCAGAGGAACAATCGCTCCAGAAATCAGACCCCAGGGTAATCAGTTCCAGTTGTTGAATCCAGGTGGATCAACACAGTCAGTTTCCAGTCAGTCAGTTTCCAGTCAGTCAGTTTCCAGTCAGCCAGTTTCCAGTCAGCCAGTTTCAGTTCAGCCAGTTTCAGTTCAGCCAATAAGGCAAATTTTAGTCGCCGAACCAGAGTCAGATTCACAATTTTTCATATGCCCTACCGAGCATATAACAGTAGCACCTTATGAGAAGATTTGTTTCCTAGCAAAAGTAGTCGACAGTCAAGGAAAATTATTAGAATCAGAGCGTACTCTGATTACAGAGAAAAGTAATTTCAAAAGAGATGTTCTTATTGCCCAAGTCCTTAGTCAGAGTCAGAATTCAGCTATCCCTGTTGTTTGTTTAAACAAAGGAAAAAGCCCTATAGAATTAACTTCAAATCAGAAAATAGGAACTGTTTCCACAGTAGAAATAGATTCAGATTTCCCCACCAGTACGATAAATCGTGTTTCCAGTTCCTTAGAGTTAAACCTTCAGTATTAAAAAGAATATAAGAAATGTCTGGAGCACTCCCTTCAGGAGTCACCAGCTTTACAGGATCCCAAACTAATGGAATCACTTCTCGATTTCCTGATAAGAAATAGAGATGTGATTGCCCTAAAAGGAGATCCTCTGGGCCGAACTAATTTGGTCCCTTTTGAAATCAAGCTGGAACCCAATTCCAAACCCATTTTCATTCCTCCCTATCGGGTTCCACATTCCCAATTAGTCACTATTGAGGAACACATCACGGACATGTTGGAGCAGGATGTCATTCAGCCTTCAGCTAGTCCCTGGTCCGCTCCTATGATTCTCGTCTCCAAAAAGGACGGAACATCTCGCCCTTGTATAGATTTTAGACGCCTGAACCATTACCATCCCAGACCGTTTCCCGATTCCAAACATGCAGGAAACAATTCTGAACGTAGGGAAAGCGAATTTTTTTCATCCCTCGATTTAGCATCGGTTATTGGCAAATGGAGGTCAGTCCCGAATCTCGGGCATTGACTGCTTTCTCCACTAACCGAGGCCATTACGAATTCCAGGTTTTACCTTTCGGAGTCCGAAATGGGCCTGCTAATTTCTCTAGGTTGATGAATATAGTCCTTTCCGACCTATTAGGTGTCGAAGCTCTCGTTTATCTTGACGATATTATCGTCTACAGTTCGGACATAAAAACACACTTTCAACGTCTTCAGAATGTGCTATCACGCTTGAGAAAAGCACACCTTAAACTGAAGCTTGCAAAGTGCAATTTTTACAAGTCCCTGGTATACCTAGGATTCCTACTCTCGTCCACAGGAATTAAACCTGATCCAGCCAAACTCGAAGCGCTGGAACGGTACCCTGTACCCAAAACCATCGACGACGCCCGTGCATTTATTGGTTTTGTCGGATTCTATCGGAATTTTATCCCCCAATTTTCAAATATTGCTAAACCCATTACTAATTTGTTCCAGAAAAATTCTAAATTTAACTGGGAATCCGATCACCAACATGCCTTTGAAACTTTAATTGGTAAACTAACCTGTCATCCCCTATAATATCCTGATTACACAAGACCCTTCGTCATAGCCACAGATGCTTCCTCCTATGGACTAGGAGCCGTCCTATTACAGGACGTAGATGGTGTGGAATTACCCATTGCTTATGCCAGTCAACTTCTCTCTGCACCTCAACGGAATTATTCCACTACGGACCGAGAGGCCCTAGCGGTATATTGGGCTTTGAAAAAATTCCGAAATATCGTCTATGGCTACGATGTAACCATCAAGACTGACCATAAGCCACTCACGTACCTCTTCAAGGACAAGCTACTTGAAGGACGGTTGAGTAGATGGGCTCTGTTGATTCAGGACTTTGCGGCAAAAATCGTATACAAACCGGAAAACTTCAAGTTATTCCAGACGGATTGTCGAGCTCAAGCCCGACGCCCAAGTGAATAAAATAGGAATTCTTCCTGTGTTCGACTACGAGTGTCTGCAATACTCCCAACAACAGGACCAACACACCCAAAACCTTCGGGCGCGCCTGGAACAAAAGGAACCATCGAAGGTAAAAGAACAGTACAACCTCAAAGATGGGCTCGTACATTTCAGGAACGAAGATGGAAACGACCTCGTGGAGATACCAAAGGATCTCGTCGATATAGCCATTGGACTTTGTCACGACTCACCTTTGTATGGCCACATGGGGCCGGATCGCACCATCAAGAGTCTTTTGGAGCGATACCATTTTCCCGAAATGAACAGAAAGGTACATGAATACATCGCCGAATGTCCGTCGTGTTTAAAACATAAGGGCAACGTACCATCCACAGCTCCTATGCATAAATATCCAGTATGCCAAAGGCCCTGGCAAAGAACTGGAATGGATATACTGGGACCATTCCCCAAAACATCAAAGGGAAACCAGTACATCATTGTGTTTACGCACCACTTCTCGCGTTATAGCGAAGTAGCTGCCATTCCAGACCAGACCTCGGAAACTGTGGCCAAACCCTAGTGGAACGCGTCATCCAGAATGATACTACTCCTTCCATCCTAATTTCGGATAACGCTCTTAGTTTCACGTCCAAACTGTTCGAATCACTCTGTAACATGTGTAAAATTAAACACACATTGTGGCATACCATCCGCAGGCAAACGGCTTAGTGGAAAGGCACAATCGAAAGATCTTAGAAGCCCTTCGCCACGTTGTCGATGCATCCTCCCGTACATGGGATGATTCCCTTCCCATGGTACAAACAGCCATCAACAATGGCTATAATGTGTCCATCGGGGACACCCCTCATTTCGTCCTCTATCACTACGACAAGCGTCTACCTTTTGATTTGCCCGACCAAATCGACCCGGCAGTTCTAACATCTTCCGATGGCAGAAGCAAATCAGCAACTAGCTGAACGATCTTTCAAGATTTTTGACATAATCCGCTATGCCCTAGACCAACGAAACCGACAGATGGAGCAAGAGCAACATAGGCGTCATCCCCGTCAACGGACTATAATCGTCGGTATGCGATGTTATCTGAAGAGCGTGAAACCTCCAGGTGCTCATCGCAAATTATACCCAAAATGGGATGGCCCATATAGGATTATGAAAAACCTTGGAAAAAATCGTTATGAAATCCTCGACCTCCGGGATCATTCCAAACTAAAGATCATTCACGCTGACAATTTGAAGATAGCTGCCGAACAACACCTTCCCAAAAAACAGCTGCCAGGCGTTCGAGCCGCCTATCCTTCGAAAGGTCAAGGTATTAGCAAGTCCAGCAGGGATAAAAAAACTGCAGTGGTCACCGCGGGAACCACTACCCATGACGAAGATTGGTACCTTGTAATACCACCAGTACTCGAGCAGATCTCTGAACAAGAGGAAGCCCCAGAACCAAGAGTCCCATCGGACCCTGGAGAAACTCCTTCGAGAGGATCACTCACTGGAACTCCACCAACTCCTCCAACTCCACCATCTCCTCCAACTCCACCATCTCCTTGGTCACTACCCTCACCGATTGATGATCGACGCACGGACCTTACATACCGCCCGCCAATGCATCAACCACGTGAACTAGAACCTTCACATAAGAAACGAACTCGCTCAGAATCCGAGCTTAATGGTCGACCCCCATTGCCACCAAAACGAGGCCGACCCCTTCGCCCACAAACACAAGTATCCACACGGCCACCCCCCAGCTCCATATAATCTAAGGCGTAGAAATGAATAAAATTGTCCCCCCTTATAATTTTCCAAATTATTTACTCTTGTCGCTCTAGCATTAAAATTTCTACCGGAGTTGTTATAGAAAAGCTCGCAGAAGGTAAATTTTTGAAAGGACACGCGGACCTTTTTAGCAATTTGCAACCCCCTGCTAGAATCAAGATCAATCTCCTTCAGATACAAACCCAATTAAAAACGTTTGAAAGTAAAGTTCAGGGTTCTTTCCAGGGAAAAGATCAGATTAGTCGCGCTCTGTTAGAAAATACCTTGGAAAATATTCGAACTACAGCACGCGCCCTATCAGAAATATTAGCATTACCATGGATACAAACGAAACTAACTCGGAAAAATTAATCAAAGAAATAAAAGGGGACTATAGATATAGGAGGAAAAATATTCAAGGTTTATTCGGATTAGCAACCGAAGAAGATATTAAAAGAATTGAATTCAAATTGAATCTCTTCGCGCGAAATCGACAATTAATGGACACATGTTAGAACAAACTATTAGGTCACTACACGAAAACAATCGCTTCCTCCACTCCCTTTCGGACAGATTCACATACCTTGAATCCATGTTAGCTCAATACAAAGAACACAAAAGATATCTAGAATTAATAGAGATAATTAACCTACAAGTAACCCTAATCGATAAGTATTTACAACAAATAATTACGATTCATTCCAAGGTTTTGCGTGCAACCCAGCTAGCCCATGGAAAAATCACTCTTTCCACCCTAATACCATGGGAAACACTTCAGTCCTTGATTCACACCGCCCAGACACAATTAAAATTATCACCCATATTCCCACTCAACCACACTAATTACCCCCAATTTCTAGAATACACCTGGACTGTACATGGACCACGCCCCTACACATACCTCATAATTATACCATTTTTCGATGTACTCACTTATGACGTATATAAATTTCACCCTTTCCCAACACCCTACCAAAACAACTCTAATGTCTATCGGTTGTATTTACCCACCGTACCACTTTACCTTTTCCTCACCAAAGATCTGTCAGCCTATTCTATGATGTCAGATAGCGACGTCTGGCATTGCCGATTCCCGCAACCAAATAAACAACTCGTTTGCCTTCCACTCAAACCAGTTATTCTTCCAACCACATTCAGGACATTAAAAACAAATGTACGTCAGGACTTAACACGCTTAGGGTACTAACAGGCACAAACTTTGGACACCAGCAGAAAACAACATCACTCATATACAAACAATATATTCGCTTAGTTATGGACTATGCTAGCCCATGCTGGGCACCCATTATCTCAAACACACACATAAACATCTTACACACAATACAAAACAACGCACTTTGTATCATTACAGGATGCACTCAAACAACACCAATAGAACATCTGCACACAGAAACAAAAATACTGAAAGTTAGGGAACATTTAGACATGAGGGGAACACAATTCATGGCAACAGCGACAACTAACCCACAACACCCTTGCCACTACATGTACAATCATGCACCAACACCTCGCACCATTAAGGTAACACCAGAGAGACATTATAACCAAATACTCCATTCCATACCATGTCCCACAGACATCACACAGTACAGAAAACACATACACACACACCTAACCCACAAAGCACTGACACGACTCGGTCCGAATGCGGTCCTAGGTGCGAAGCCGCCACCCATTAACAGGTCAGAGATCAGCCTGAGCAGATCGGATCGAGTTAACTTAGCACGATTCCGATGTGGACATCACCTCAACTTACGGACATATAAACACAGACTAGACAACTCCATAGACGACACCTGCCACCTGTGCCAGGACACACCACAAACAATTGAACACATTATGACAGACTGTACCGCTCTAGCACAACAACGAACACAAGACAACAACACTAGTGCGCTGAACCTCTGGTCCATTCCGGAGAGGGCGATCGGTTACCTGCGTGCCGCCGGCTTGCTCGATCAGGGTGGGCTGATCGGCTAAACAACAACAACAACAACTACTAGGTCTTGCTTTATCGACTTAATTCTTGACCGGCATGCCCCGGAATGTTCATTTAAAAAATTTCATTCCCCTAAAACCGTCCAACTACGAACTGGACCAGACATCTGGATTTCTTTCGCGAACAGGACTGCCGCTACTCTCGAGTGTCCGTCGAATTATTCCCTCATCACAATCCCTATGGTTATTCGGCTACCAATTGGTTGCTCCTTGCGTTCAAAAACCCTCGAAATATACAACCCGTACAAGGTTACCTTTAATAACTCAATCCCCTTCCCGTCGCAAATTAAATTTAAACCCGTCATAGAGATCTTAAATCTCTCCATAAAACCTGTAACCATCCTACCCGAGCTACATGCCCCTGAATGGAATAATTAATTGAGCCGGTTTAAAATTTCGGATAATAAACAAAATAACCTCTTTCAAATACTACAACCTGTAACAATTTTCTCAACATCTGCCGTTAGTATCATTATTGTATGTGCTATTATCCTCGGTATATTTGTGGTGAAAAGATCATTCTGGGAACTAGGAAAAACAAGAGACACCGAACAACATGAAACTATTTATGCACGACCAAGAGTGCGTACCCAGACCACGTGAACTGGACTTAACCACCCGACTTATGTTGTGTATATAAATCTGTATTATAAACCCATAGTTATCATCTAGTTAGCATTAGTTAGGATGTTACATTATTATATTAATATCATTCTAGAGGGAAGAGCCCTGTAAAAATGGACCACAAATAATTCCCATATTCCTATACTATCTTATTCTTCATGTAATTCTTGTATTCATTTATATAGTTCTTGTATCCATTTTGAAATTCATGTGTTATATGGTTCATGTATTTATATAATCCTGTACATTCGTATATATATTTAATTTTATATAATGCCTATAATCAAATGTATGCACGTGTGTGTATTCATTTTTACATAAGGACCAAAATCGCCCAGCGCGAGTTTGGATAAAATTTTTGATTTGCTTTCTACTTTGCCAAATAATTGGTGACTTGTCTTTTTTAAAATCTCTTAATCAATTTTTTTAGATTTCGCTTAATAATGAATCCTGCTTAAGCTTTGCAATGTTCATATTTTGTATACATTCTCTCTTCGTATAAAAGATGAAGTCACGTCTTGCCTAAGCATTTAATTGTAAATCTTAAACCTTTAATTTTTACTCGTATGCATATTTTAGTGTAAAGATGTGTATTTCAATTTCCACTTTTAGTTAACTTGGCAGATCATGATAGCATCAGATCTGAAAATACGCGGTTTAAGATAAAAATATGGCTTCATCTTCAAATATCTTGTTTATTCGTTTAAACCTTACCACAGCTAAAAGATTTACTTTATTTTCAAATATTGTGCAAAATAATGCAGCCTATTCAACTTTTAATAATAATGATGTTAGCAGTTTTGGGGTATATAAACCCAAATAAAATCTTCCATATGTTATTCAGAAGCTAATTCAGAGGCTGAGCACTACCTGTACATTTTAGCAGTAAATTACAAGTAAAAGATAGTCTTTATCTTCTCCTTCGAGCCTTGCTAACTCTTCAGAAGAACTTGTCATTAAACTTTCCGGATACGCTATAAGAAGACTCCGGAATCTTCACAGAATTTAGTAAGCCTCCCTGAATCCTCCGAGCCACTACAGAAGAACTCGGAGAGAAATATAAAAGAAAACTACTGCAAATAACACATCCGTTGCTGCCACCTAACTAGAACCCCCGTCGACTTCGAACCAACCCAGGCCATAGACGGATGGGTTAACATATATATATATATATATATATATATATATATATATATATATATATATTCCTGCGGAGCACAAAGTATAAAATTTTCAGTTCCATGCGAAACTCGCATACGTAAAAGTTATTTTTACCAAAACTCTCTTTGCTCCTTCAATGTTTGATGACATTGTCAGAAAGTTTCGTGAGAATGTATTTTAGCCAAGTTATCCTCCAGCCACCATTCCAAAAGACCGAATCTACTTAAGAATTCCTTATTTAGGACCATTTCAGCGTAAATGTCTTTAAAGTCCCTCGTTACTCCAGCATATCTGCAATGCAATTTTAGATACATAGCCACGAACACCAAGCAATATTTTATGCCACAAAGAAAGCCTCTCAAAACACCTAAAGTCCGCCCTTGTGTATCAACTCTTGTGTGCTGACTTTCGAGTCAACTACTTAGGGTTCAATACCATACAACTTAAAGAAAGGTGCACAAACACAAAGTACTATCACACAGAACAGACAGACCATATATCAAACCCTCAATCTTCTTACATACGCACTCACTTCAAACAACACAAACCCAATCAGATTCGATAGCTTTGATATTCTTTCCAGTGGTCAATCTGCTATTGACTTCAGAATATTAGAATCTCTGTATATACACATGTCCTCAAGCCATCAATTACTAATGACTTAGTGAAGTGGTTTGAATTTTAGGGTATAATAGGGTATAATATACCCTCGAAGGAGTATACTAATACCAAATATTGCATATTGCACTATAGCGCAGTCACGTGACGCCCCTTGAACAGAGGTGAAATCCCCATAATCCTGCGCGAGGTGCGCGGATGAAGATGAAACAAGTGACATTACGCATCCAAAATGTCTAAACTTGTCTCTACGTTTTCTAAATTATTACCAAAGATTAGCTTATGTTACGGTTTATTACTATTCTAGAAATTATCAGTGTTACACTCCCAACATTACCTTCTAAGAAAACAATGATTCAATTAGTATCTTCTATTATCTCAAATCCTGAAGAAAGAAGTTTAGAAGACCATTTCTTCTATCTAAAGAAGTTATGTGTCATTAGACGTTGTTCTATCATCTGACAAGATGCTTTGATATCCAAAAGAAAGAAAAACCTTCAAAGCAACCTCAAAAAAATGTTAAGTTCCAAATTGTGAAAATTTTATTTTGAGTGTATACACTTCTACATACACCACAAACACCAACCACATTCATACTTGCTTCCTGTCCATCTACCTCGCCTATCAGTTTATTGAAATATTCTTTAAGTCTGTCACGCATTTACTCTTATACTTCACCCTGCTAATAATTCCATCAGCACTTTCTTCTTTTCACGAACAACTTTCTGTTCGTCATTCCTCAAATTTCATAAGTCATCCACATACCCTTTTATTCATCTAGAACAGAGGTTTCAAACTCATAAATGTCAGTACCGCGCTTAAGGCCGGCCGCCGCACACCGAAAGCCACGCTAGCCACGTCACGCACGACAGCCACGCTACGCGGTCCTCACACCAAAAGACACGTGGTCTGGCAACGCCGCCAGTATCCACCCGACCTAATTTGGTAGCAATTTCCTTCCAATAATTATCTTTTCTGTATATGTCCTTGTACTCTTCTTTCCTCATGTCATAAAAACATGGGTACCGTCTGACTTCTTCAATCAACTCTTCCATTGTAAAATTGGTGCGAAACGGCCCAAACGGGGGTGATGGTGAATGAATGAATGAGTGCGACTGATTGAGCCACTTCTGCCAGTGGGGATGGGATAAGCTTCACCTCTATGAAAACGAACTGAGCATGCGCAGCCAAAGACATGTCTTGGAATATCGCTCAGGGAGCGAACGCGAGCCATGTGGCGCGGCTGGCTGACGCATGCTGTAGCTAGCGTGGCCTTCGGTGTGCGTTGCTTAGTTGAAAATCATTAGAGCGATGCTGAGCAACGTGGCGGACGGGCGCGGCGTGGCTAGCGTGACTTTCGGTGTGCGGCGGCCTTTATGCGGAGATGAGCACGTGTGTGTGTGTGTGTGTGTGTGTGTAGATCAACGCGGGAACTGCTTGTCGGTGAAAGATGGCTATTAGTATAATCAGAAGACATTCTCTGAACCCAAATACGTAATGAGAAAAGACAATGACAATAATTCCGGGTTCAAGCATGTCAGCTCTTACAGTACAATAACCCTACTGACTGAAGTGCAGCCATCCTTGAATATGGAATTTTCAACTTATATTTCTCCCGCACTGTAGAATTTGCTTTTATTGATCATTTATCCAACTCCTACTAATCATCCCACTTCTATCTTTTGGAGAATACTTTAAAAAACATTATTCTCAACAGGAAGAGAATCTTACTAATAACCTACCAAATTACAGTAGTTTCCCATTTTGGGGATTTTTGTTACTACTTTTTTACACAAATATTTATGCTTTATTAATTTTGAATTTTCTGTTGTTATTTATATTATTCATTCTGCTATAAAATTATTCATTATTCCTTTTGCTATTATTTGTATTACCTTTATATCACTCATTTTAGTGTCGGGTTTGTTTTCCATTTCGTTTTGTCTAGCACGTTCTTTCACCTAATTCACTTTTTTCCCTCATGCTTTCTTATCTGCTCCCTTCCCCGTATACCCTTCCTTCCTTCCTTCCATAGTCCATATACAGATTTTTTTTATGCAGGAAAGCGGGGCCAAGAGCAAGCGCCCGCAGAAACGCCCACGTCCAATATGAGAAGAAGAAAGCTGAAATCAAAGTCCAAAGCTTTTGAGATGCTTGGACACTCTACGTTTGAAAGATTGAAGGTCATAGACAGGGGGAAAAAATGGATTGAGGAAGGTTGTTCAAGAATTCACTGGTTGAGTAAATAAAATATTTAGCATAGCGATTAACTCTTGCGTTGGGGAGCTGGACAGAAAAGGGATGAGAATGTGTCAAAAGCCTGGTACTGCATACTCTCCTTAAAGGAGGAGGCATGCAGTTAGAGTGTTCAGAAGAACAGTTATAATAGCAATAGTAAAGGAAGAGTGAGGAAACACTGCCGAAGAGAGAGAGAGATTGAAGACAGTTGGTAAGGGGCGGGAAATTCATGAATAGAAAAGTCTTTGATTCTACAAGGTCAAGTACGGCTATACAGGGGCGGGCAAGATCCCTGTGCAGAGACAGCAACTGAGTGGGGGAGTGGAAACTACAAAGCCGGTACAACACACTTGATCCGTTAGAAACTGTTTTAGAAAGAGAATATATATGATCTTTCCAGGAAAGATCGCGAGGAAAGGAAACACCAAGAAAGTTAAGAGAAGAGGAAGGATTGAGTTGTGTGTTGTTAAAGATAAAGGGATAGTCATGTGGAAGATTGTGACGAGTAGAGAGATGAAGAAACTGAGTGTTTGAGGAATTGAAAACCACGAGGTTTTCCCTGCCCCAGTCAGAGACAGTAGAAACACCAGAGGTCAGATGCGCTACAGTTCTCTCGAAAAACATGGAATGACTGTTGAGAGGAAGGCTTTGTGAAGCTTTCTGAAGAGTGAAACCATCGGGATAGAAGATACGACAGGAAGTGCGATTGAATAGATCATTGATAAATAAAAGAAAGAGAGTGGATGACACGACAGAACCCTGAGAACACCACTACTAACAAAGGGTTAAGAGCTTTAGGAGAAGAAGAGTGGACATCTATAATCGCAGCTGTAGATCGCCCAGGAAGGAAATCAGAGTTGAAGTCATAGATTGAAGGATAGAAACTGAAGGAAAGTGGTTTGGAAATTAAGGATTTGTGCTAGACGCTATAAAAAGGTTTTGATATGTCTAACACAATAATAAAGGTTTAACCGAAATTCCGAAAAGAGGATGACCAAGAGTGAGAGAGATATGCAAGATCACCAGCAGAACGTCCCTAGCGAACCCATATTGACGATCTGAAAGAATATTGTGAGGAGTAGAATTGTTTAAGAATCCTCTCACTAAATATAAATTCGACAACTTTTGAAAGGCAAGAGATCAAGAGAATTCGGTAACAGTTGAAGCGTTCAGAGCAGTTACCATTCTTTGGGAGAGGCTGAATGAAAGCAAACTTCCAGCAGGAATGGAAAGGTACCAGATGAAAGTAATAGACGAAAGAGTTTCCCTAGACAGGGTGTCAGCACAGAATAGGCTGACCATATTTCCTTGAGACAAAAACGGGACATTGGGATAGCAAAAAAGGGACGGGGGTTATGTAATATTCTGTATTCATGAAAAAGTAAGTACATAAACATATTGAGCTTACAATTATTCTTCAGTGACAGAACCCATACAAAAACCCATACAAAACGGTACTGTCCCGTTCAAAACGGTACGTATGGTCAGCCTAGCACAGAAGCACAGTTCTTGAGAACAAGAAGAGGGGCCCCATCAGGCCCGTACGCTTTCCTAGTTTTGAGTCCAGACAGGGCAGAAACAAAAAATATCTTTGGAAGAGATTCTACTTTAGACATAATTGACTCAGAGGGGGAAAGAGATAGATGAACACCACCGGAATCGTCCAGGATTGAGTTGGAGGCAAAAGTCAGACCGAAAAGCTCAGCTTTATCAGTAGAAGAGAAGGCAATTGAGCCGCAACCCAACCCACTTTCAACAATATTCTTTCGCACACCGCCACAAAATTCTTAACAACCTCTTACACATCACACTCGCTTTGCTGCAAATGACGCAGCATCATCCGCAGAAAATAGGGAGTGCTGGAACTCCCGTTTCCCCTGTCACTGTCCATATGAGCAGTTCATCATGCTCTCAAACACACTTCATAATAAAAAAAAGAAAAAGGGCATCAGCTTCAAGAGCCTCGGAGTCCCCTGGGGAGGGGGCCATAAATGTCCCCACTTCTGGCTACCCCCCTGCCGATACCAGGAACGCAGACCCTGGCAGCGGGGCTGGATCTGCTACTGCCCATTCGGAATGTTTTGGGCATCTGCCTGATTCACTTTTCATAAACTTCTGCAACATTCATGGCCTTTTCACAAATTTCCAATCTGTTGAACACTACTTCTCCTCTAAACCTCATCTTCTCTTCCTCACCGAAACTCAGGTGCTGGGACGACTGACAGCAACCCTTTTTCTGCACCCTCCTACTTTCCCTATACTCAGTTTCACTCCAAAGGTGGATATTGCCTATGTGTATGCAATGACTTAATTTCTTGTATTCCCGAACTCGAATCTTCCAAATTCTATATCCTCTGGCTAAGACTTACATGCCAATCTCAAACTAAATACATCTGCGCTGTTTACCGTCCTCCTAATTCTACTGACTATCCAAAATGCTTTGACTTCCTCACTTCCAAAGTGAAATATATTCTATCCCACTTTCCTTTTGCTGAAATCTCTATTTTAGGAGATTTCAGTGTTCACCACCACCTTTGGTTTTCCTCCGATTTCACTAACATCCCTGGTGAACTAGCCTACAACTTTTTTTATTTTGAATGACTTAGAACCGATTGTACAGCATCCGACTCTTCCTCCTGTTGTTCTTAAGAACTGTGCTTCTGTGCTGACATCCTGCCCAGACAAACTCTTTCGTCTTTGTCTTTCATCTGGTACTTTTCCTTCCTGCTGGAAATTCGCTTTCATTCAGCCCGTACCAAAGAAGGGTGACCCCTCTCAACCCTCCAACGATCGTCCAATTACTTTGATTTCTTGTCTTTCTAAACTTTTTGAATCTATCCTTAATAGGAAGATTCTGAAAAAACTCTCTTCTCACAATTTTCTTTCAGATCGTCAATATGGGTTCCGCAAGGGACGCTCTACTGGCTATCTTCTTGCAAATCTCTCTGACTCTTGGTCATCCTGCTTTCGTGGTTTTGGTGAAACTTTTGCTATTGCGCTAGACATATCAAAATCTTTTGATAAAGTCTGGCATAAATCTTGAATTTCCAAACTGCCTTCCTTCGGTTTCTATCCTTCTGTCTGTGCCTTCATCTCTAATTTCCTTTCTGGCCGAGAGCTGCAGTAGTCGATGGCCACTGTACTTCTCCTAAAGCTATTAGCAGTGGTTTTCCTCATGGATTTGTTCTGTCACACTCTTTTGCCTTTATTTATCAATGAATTTTTAAGTCGCACTTCCTGTTCTAGCCACTCCTTTGCCGGTGATTCCGCACTTCACTTCTCCATCCTCTTCACAAAGCGTTCCTCTCAACAGTCATTCCATGATTCGCGTAGAATGGCTATGGCACACCTGACCTTTGATTCTTCTGCACTCTCTGACTGGGGCAGAGAAGACCTTGTGACTTTCAATGCCTTAAAAACTGAGTTCCTCCATCTGTCTACTCGTCACCATCTTCCACACGACTATCCCCTTACCTTCAACAACACGCAACCCAGTCCTTCCTCTTCTCTTTACATTCTTGGCGTTCCCATTTCTCGTAATCTTTCACGGAAAGACCACATATACTCTCTTTCCAAAACACCTTCTGAGAGGTTAAATGTGCTCTCCCACCTCCGCAGTTTCTTTACCCCCGCTCAGTTGCTCTCTCTGGACAAGTGTCTTGTTCACCCCTGTATGAAGTATGTTTCTAATGTATGAGGTGGCTCAACACACACAGCTGTACTTGACCGGGTGGAATTAAAGGCTTTTCGTCTCATCAATTCCCCGCCTCCTGACTGTCTTCAATCCTTCTTTCTTCGCAGCAATGTTGCCTCACTCTCTCTTTACTATCGCTTTGATAACGGATACTGCTCTTCTGTACTCTCTGACTGCATGCCACCTCCTTTAAGGAGAACACGCAGCACCAGACTTTCTACACATTCTCATTCCTCTTCTGTCCAACTCTCTGACGCAGTGGTTCTTAACCTTTTTAGGCTGCGATCCAAATTCTGGTCTCGGGGCTAGCTCGGCGACTAATACCTTCAAACAGTTCACTCGTAATAGATAATAAAATAAATAATAATGGTAAAATGATTAGGGATAACATAAATAAATGATAAATGACAATTTAATGACCCAAGTTTGGGTCGCCACCCAGAAGTTAAGAACCCATGCTCTAAACTTTGCTTAGAGTCTAAAGCAAGAGCTAATCGGTATTTTCAATCTTTCATCTACTCAACCGGTGAACTCTGGAACAATCTTCCCCATTCCATCTTTTCCCCTTGTCTTTGACCTATGACCTTTGTCTATGATCTATGACCACGCAATGTGTCCTGGTATTTTCAAAATCCTGGACCTTGAGTTTGGCTCTCTTCTTCTTCTATGGGAGTGGGACGCTTTTGTTGGCATTCGCCCTTCGCCCCTCTTTCCTACATAAAAAAAAACAGATTTGACTGACCTTACGTATTTCCATCACACACTAAATCCAATCGTTTTTCTAGCAGTCGCACTTTCACCTCTCTCCTTACTCCATCCATAAACAGATTGAACAGCCACGTAGACACCAGTCTTTGACACACACCAACACTTATATCAAACCAGTCACTCTGTTCTTTATTTACTTTCACACGTACACTGCTTCCATCATAAAAAATCTTTACCACATTTATATGCTCGAGCCCTGCCACAGTGCTTCTCTATTCACTCTATGATTCGCTTTCTCAGAATCCAGTCTGAAAATATTGGAACGCGAATTATTCTGAGCAAGTTCAGAAACTCATTCAAATAATTTTCTTTCAGACAACGTTCATAGGAACGCGTTATAAATGTGGTAAAGATTTTTTATGATGGAAGCAGTGTACGTGTGAAAGTAAATAAAGAACAGAGTGACTGGTTTCATATAAGTGTTGGTGTGCGTCAAAGACTGGTGTCTACGTGGCTCGCTCTTAACATATTTTTAAGATAAAAAGGATGTTTATTAATTTTAAAGTGATTGTCTGAAACGCTTTGTTTTATTGTTTTATAATAAACCAGTGGAAGTAGAATTAATACACGTATGAAGTAGTAAACGCGATTGGTGAAATGTGATCCTGAAGGAAGAATATTAGTGAACCGTTTTTCAAATTATTTACTTTCCATTTCTGTCTCAAGATAAAAAAGACATCCTATGCCATTTGTAAGAACAATAGCACCATTTTAAAGCAAAATAAATGAAGAAGGCGCGTGGACAGTAAAAATTAAAGTATAGCCTTCATATGATGTACTAAATAATTCATAATTTGTATTACAACTCTCCCTTCAAAGTGTCTGAAACGTATTTTCAGATGTTCTTTCTACCTCAGTCTTGAAAGAAAAAAAACATCCTCTCTTACTCTGTGTAAGTAATAACCCATTTTGAAGCAAAATAAATGAAGAATGAGTATGGACAATAAAAACCTTAAGTTGGATCATCATGGGATGTAGCAATTATATGAATATTTCTATAGCAACGAAAGATGCATCACTGGTCTCTCTTTTGCGGAATGATTACCTTATGGTTGACTCTTCAAATAAAAGTGGCATAACATAATGTCATTGAACTTTGAAATATTGATCTCGGGTTATACTACAGGTCCATATATAGACCTTTTAAGCATTCGTATATACTCTTGGCTTAAAATGAACAATGCGACAGAGCGAATTGATATTTGTAACGAAGAAAGAACTTTATAGCTGAGCGTTCTTCCCTTTTTCTTTATGATAAACCTTATAAATTTTATGTTACGCGAGAGAAAGTGGAATGGGGCCTAACCATTGCAAAACAACAATGCTTATTGGTGACAACTTGTGTTTTTCTGGACTGAGTACTTTATTTTTGAATCCTCAAGTAAAAAATGTTCTTCGTTTCTGTGACATTCATAAGTCTGCATCCATTTTAACTGAAAATGTTTGAAGAATGTAACTGAAAAGTTTAATAACGGTGGTAACCGCTATTTTTCTTTAAGTATATAGCAATTAGTGGAACAACTGTTGCTGTGAAGCATCATCAGACAAGGCACTTGATATTTTAGCATGAAAATTTCAAAGGCGTCATTCGTTACCGTGTAAGAGTGACGTCGTCATTTTAAAACAATATGTACGTATGAAGAATGTGAATGTAAGTTTGAAACTTATTTTTTATATTGTTGGCAATAATGATGTATTTAATATGCTATTGAAATTTGAAAAATGGATTTCGGATGGGTGTATAGGTGTGATCTTGGGTAGTAGTAGTAGTAGTAGGCCACATTACATCTTTTTCTTTCATTGGCAGATCTAGCCGCTACGTTTATGGTGGGCTAGTTCGGCCAATTTAGGGGAGAGAGTAGTTCAAGCCAAAGCCCGAACTGATTATACTCTATATATATATATATATATATATATATATTAGGGCGGAGTGAAAAACTCATTTTTCGAATTTTCAAATTGGCTAGTGTGGAAAATGTGTGGAGTAGTGAGGAAATAAGCTGGTATAAATTTAAAATCATAACATTAATATCTTCAGGTGCCACAATGACCTTCAATATTGAAAAAAATTGAAAAAAGCAGATTTTAACCAATAATTACTGAAGAGTCCACGATGCACAATAGACAAGAATTTATTCACACTTGTATAAAAATAGCTCAGTCAACCTTTAAAAAAAGTTTCTATTCTCTAAAAACAGTTTTCTATAGTCAGCTCACTCAGCTGTCACGTGAGTACCTCGGTTCAGTGTAGCTGTCGCTCTCGTAGCAGGTGGGTGTTCTGTTGTTGGCGTTACTCAGATAGTCTAAACTATATTTCTTATATATTTTGCATTTCTGTATTGTGTTGCCCTAAGTTTGCCATGTACTATTAACTGAAATTAATGTATAATTGATATTAGCTCTTTCTTTTTCAGATTTGTATATTAAAACAAGTTGTTGATAAATTGAAAACAATTTGGGAAAGTGCTTCCGTCCCAATTCTGTCAGACAGGCGAATTGAAACAATGTTCAGAAGCTACCACGAAAAGTATCGTGTCATTATGAAGCCATACCAAAGCTTAAAAAATTCTGAAGCTTACAAAGCAAAGATTTATATGTTCAAAAAAGAAGCACACACGAAACTTTTTGACATTGCAGCGTGCAAGTGCAAAGTACTAACACAATGTTCTTGTCCCAAAGAAAAAACGGTTCCAAAGGAAGAAGTGACGTTCCTCTTAGATCAAAGGAGTGAAAGAAAACTGTTTATTGATAGAGTAGATATTACACTCTCAAAGAAAAAAGCATCTACGTTGCTAAGAAAGCAAAAAGAAGCTGTGAGGCTCACCAAAGAATCTTCACAGGAGAAATTGCAGGATACAAATGTTGAATTATCATCATCGACATCAAACAGTGAAAGTGAATCTGGCGAAATATCAGACGATACATTTCCAGAGCCAGTTAGCTCGAAGAGAAAGCTCGAACAACCTGAAGAACAATTATTCAAGAAAAGGAAAACTACAAATCTAACTTCAGTGGCTACTGCTTGTGACAGGACTGCAGTTTCAGATCGAGCTGCAGCATTCATTGTTAGTGCAGTATTGCAAGATATTGGAGAAGTTTCTATTGACAATACATCTGAAGTAGTGGATAGGAGTAAAATCAGAAGAGAAAGACAAAAGAAGAGATCAGAAATTATGAAAGATCAAAATCAGGTCCCAATCAGAGGAATCTATTTTGATGGTCGAAAAGATTCTACACTCTTCCAAGAAAAAAAAGAGTCCAAAGTATATCAGAAGGTACAGAAGAACATATCACTTTAGTGAGAGAACCTGGTTCAGATTATTTGGGCCATTATTCTGTGAATTCTGGATCAGCTGAAGAAATATGTAAAGGAATGTTTGAGTATATTGGAAATAATGACATGAACCTGGAAAACCTTGTTGCCATTGGATGCGATGGTGCAGCAGTCAACACTGGAGAAAAGGGAGGCGTTATAAGGCTTATAGAATTGAAGCTGAAGAAGCCAGTTCAACATTTAGTGTGCCAGCTCCATGCCAATGAATTGCCATTACGCCATTTAGTTGCAAAGCTGGATGGAAAAACATCTGGCCCCCGCGGATTCACCGGTCCTATTGGCAGGGAATTAGAGAACTGTGAGAGTCTTCCTATTGTCGAGTTTGAAAGGATTGATGCTGAGAAACCAACTGTAGACTGTGAAGATCTTAGCACCGACCAAAAATATCTAATTGATATTCATCAGGCCATAACAAAGGGATATTGCTCTCCAGATCTTGCTCATCGTAGTCCAGGCAAAATGGCACATTCACGATGGCTGACTACAGCAAATCGTTTGCTTCGTCTATACGTTTCAACTGTAAGTCCATCTGAGAACCTCATGAACATTGCTTCTTTTATAATGAAGGTCTACATCCCAATGTGGTTTTCTATTAAGCAAAGTACGTCTTTTGTCAATGGCTCAAAACATGTTTTCAAAACTATTGAGCTAACAAGAACACTGAATGACGAAGTAAAGGATATTGTAAACCCTGTCATACAAAGAAATGCATTTTTTGCAAATCCAGAAAATATTCTAGCATCAATGATTCATGATGACCGCAGCGCCATAAGAGAATTAGCGTGGAGGCGAATAAAGAAAGCAAGGCAAACAAACAAGGAAAAAGTTGTGAGGCGTTTCACAGTACCTGTTATTCAATTTGAAGCTACTGATTACACTGATTTAATTAATTGGCAAAAATGCATTGTCACTGAACCACCTGTGACAAGACACCTGACAGAAAATGAGATTGAAGAATTCATAGAAAACAAGAGTACCCCTCCATTCGAGAAATTCCCTTGTCATACACAAGTAGTAGAAAGAATGGTAAAATTAGTGACTGAAGCATCATCAAAAGTATTTGGATTGAACGCGCGAGATGGCTTCATAAGATCAACACTTCAGTCACGTAAAAAAATGCCATCATTCGAAAGTAAAGCTGAATATAAAGTTTAAATAAAACGTTAATAGAAAAAACATGCGCAAGGATGGGTGGTTGGGAGGGCATGGGTGGAGCTCGACACGCAGCCACCTCCTCGTGGTGAGTTCTGGATTATTTAGATCATTAATCAAAAGAACATTGATCTAAATAAACTAAGAGCTGCGTAATTCAGTAACTATTTTGGTAATTGGAACACTTAATATATAATAATAACAAGTAAGTTTCAGTTATTGTACTAATGCAGAATATAAGAAAATCATTATATTTCACTTTTTTCGACGGCTTTGTGGCACCTGAAGATATAATTCCGCAGGACTAATATTTATGCACAGTCATTATCTATAATACCCACATATTTTCCGCACTAGCCATATTTGAATTTTGAAAAAAAGTTTAAAAACCTCATTTTCGATCCGCCCTAATATATATATATATGGAATTGAACTCAGAATGGTCCCCTGAGGTTCTTTCACGATATATATATATATATGTTAACCCCTCCGCCTATGGCCTTGGTCGGTTCGAAGTTGACGGGGATTCTGGTTAGGTGGCAGCAACGGATTTACTACTCTGGAGTAGCTGATACCGTATAGGGAATCGCAGTAGTTTTCTTCTATACTACTCACCGATTTCTTCTTGTAACTGTCGGGGAATTATTTTTCTCTATTTAAGACTAAGTTCTCCGAGGGTTCCCCGATTCTTCTTATAACGTATCGGGAAATTGTATTTCTCTATTTAAGACTAAGTTCTCTGAAGGGAGCAAAGCTCGAAGGATAAAACAGAGTTTCTCTGACTATAATTTACTGCTAAAATGTTGCAGGTAATGCTCAGCCTCTAAGTTAGATCAGTCTAGTCAGAATGAACACTGGAGAAATTTTATGGGCTTTTATACTAAACTTCCTACTGACGTCATTATAATTTAATAATTATTATTTATTATATTTTTAATTCTCAATAAGCTAATTTACTTTACAAAACATTTCAAGACAAAACAAATATTTTTGCTGAAGCAATGTGTAAACTGGGAAGCAAGAGGAAGCCATATTTTATTTAAACCGTATAATGACAGATCTGACGTTATCATGATCTGCTGAGTTAACTAAAAATGGAATTGAAATATGCCTTCCCATCAAGAATTACAAAAAGCAGGCACATGGCGAAAATTCAAGGCTTAAGATTAAAAATTAAACGTTAAGCAGGAAATCACTTCATCTTTTACAACGAAGAGAGAATGTATACAGAAAATGAACAAGATTACATTATTAAGCTAAGTCTACGAAAATGATTAAGTTGTTTAAACAGAAATAGTGAACCAATTATAAAATAGAAAGCAAATAAAAAAGGTATCCAAACTTGTGTCAGCGTTGTACGATTTTGGGTCTTATACAACATGATTAAGTAGTTTACAAGGAAATAATTCACCAATTATAAAATAGAAAGCAAATAAAAATTTTATCCAAACTCGCGTCATTCGATTTTGGAGTTCATATGTCAAAATTAATATATGAATAAGAATATAAGGCTTATCTTATATAAATATACGAAGTATACGCATGAACATTAGAATTATATGAATGAAGGATTATTCATTGTTCATTTTAACATATATATATATATATATATATATATATATATATATATATATATATATATATATGATACACACAGACCGTGCATGGAACAAGGAACTCTTCTGGGATAATTAAATCCACTATAGTCCGAATAAGTAATGGTAAATGACAAATACCATAGTTTTTCTTTTTCATGATGCAAGCCCGACGTGGGCAACGGGTCTCTCGCAAAGAGGTCCCATAAATATAGCTTCCCTCACCAGCTATCTGCAAAGCAGACAGGATCCAGCCAGCCAAGCTGGATCCTGTCTGCTTTGCAGATAGCTGGTGAGGGAAGCTATATTTATTGGACCTCTTTGCGAGAGACCCGTTGCCCACGTCGGGCTTGCATCATGAAAAAGAAAAACTATGGTATTTGTCATTTACCATTACTTATTCGGACTATAGTGGATTTAATTATCCCAGAAGAATTCCTTGTTCCATGCACGGTCTGTGTGTATCATAAAAAACTCAGGGAAATATTCTGAGTTCATTCCCATCATGAAACGGACATGTTATGTGCCTTGAAAAGTGGACGCTCAATTCTGCCAGTTGAGGTTTAAGTTTTGGTTTTGGCTGAAAATATAATAGTTACCCGTTTTTTTTTTATTTATTCAATCCGACGTGAATGCAACGAGTCTTTTACTTATATTGAGGTTCTAAATGTAGTGGGGCTAGGCTGCTTTAAACCCTAGATCCATGTCTCAAAGCTGGATCCTGTCTGCTTTGCATATAGCTGGTGAGGGAAGCTATATTTATGGGACCTCTTTGCGAGAGACCCGTTGCACACGTCGGGCTTGCATCATGAAAAAGAAAAACTATGGTATTTGTCATTTACCATTACTTATTCGGACTATAGTGGATTTAATTATCCCAGAAGAGTTCCTTGTTCCATGCACGGTCTGTGTGTATCATAAAAAAACTCAGGGAACCATTCTGAGTTCATTCCCATATATATATATACAGGGCGTCCCAAAAAAATGTATACACACTTTAACAGCTGATAGCTCAATTGATGTTTCTTTCTTTCTAAGTTAAACCCATTAGAATTAATAATGGCAGTCAGACTAAGCTTTGAACAAAGGAAATTCATTCTAAAATGCTACTGGAAGTGTGAAAACGCAGTTGAAGTGCAAAGACAGTTTAGGAGGGAGTTTCAAACAGATCCACCAACGCGACTTACCATCACTCGAATTAGAGATAAGTTTGAAGCCGATGGAACTGTTCAGAATGTCCACAAGAAGCGTTCCGGAAGACCACGGACATCGACAAGCCCCACAAAGCAAGAAAGAGTACTGGAAACGTATCACCAAAGTCCAAGAAAATCTGTGCGGCAAGCGAGTCGTGAGGTAGGAATTTCAGAATCGTCTGTCCAACGCATTTTGAAGCGCTGTCAATGGAAAAGTTACATTCCAAGATTAGTCCATGCTATTAATGAAGATGATCCGGACCGAAGAGTGGAGTATTGCGAGTGGTACTTGGCACGATGTGGATGTGGATTGGACGAAGGGTTTCGTAGAATACCCTCCGCGTTCACCAGACCTCACACCACTAGACTTTTTTATGGGGATACTTAAAAGACAAAGTCTACGCTATAAAACCTGCAACAATCGCTGAATTGAGAGCAGCCATTGAACGAGAATGCACACAAATACCAAACGAAATGTTTCGTGATGTTTGCGATTCCATTGCTTCGCGTTATCAGCAGTGCCTGGACCAGAACGGACGTCAGTTTGAAAACAGGCGTTGACAAAACAATTAAATAATGTCTGTAGATTCTATTACATTTTGAAAATGAAATGTATTTTAATAAACACTGCCTTTATAAGTATTTAAAGTGTGTATACATTTTTTTGGGACGCCCTGTTTATATATATATATATATATAATAAGCAAACAACCACAAGGAAAAGGAAACACAAAGTCCGAGCGCTTTCGTGATATATTCACATTATTCGTGATATATTCACATAATGTGAATATATCACGAAAGCGCTCGGACTTTGTGTTTCCTTTTCCTTGTGGTTGTTTGCTTATTAATAAGGTCACGTGTTATTTTGTGATTTTAGTGCATATATATATATATATACACACACAGTACTGTATATATTAGGACATTTCAGTGATCTCTTGAAGAAAGTTAAAAGAATTTAAAATGGTAAAATTGTTAGTTGTCAGTAGGATGGGCGCAAAAGGAGAGAGTGTAATGCAATTGCAAATGTTGATCAACGGTGCAAAGGAAATGTTGCATAAGTTATGCAACAAAAGGGGAGGGGGAATGTTGCAAGATGTTGTGCAACAAAGGGGGGGAATGTTGCAAGAGCAACAAGGGTTATGCAACTTGGAGGCGGAGTTATCCCACAACAGAAAGAGAGGAGAAGGAGAGAGAGAAAGAGAGGTGTTCGCCTGGCAGGAGCCAAGCGCATATTAAGACTTCAGCCGAGCGGACGTTGTCTTAATATGTTCCTAATCAGCCAGTTGTTGTTGTTGCTGTTGTTGTTGTTTAGCCGATCAGCCCACCCTGATCGAGCAAGCCGGCGGCACGCAAGTAACCGATCGCCCTCTCCGGAGTGGACCAGAGGTTCAGCGCACTAGTGATGTTGTGTTGTGTTCGTTTTTGTGCTAGAGCGGTATAGTCTGTCATAATGTGTTCAATTGTTTGTGGTGTGTCCTGGCACAGGTGGCAGGTGTCGTCTGTGGAGTTGTCTAGTCTGTGTTTGTATGTCCGTAAGTTGGGGTGATGTCCACATCACATCGGAATCGTGCTAATTTAACTCGATCCGATTTGCTCAGGCTGATCTCTGACCTGTTAATGGTTGGCGGCTTCGGACCTAGGACCGCATTTGGACCGAGTCGTGTCAGTGCTTTGTGGGTTAGGTGTGGGTGTATGTGTTTTCTGTATTGTGTGATATCTGTGGAGTATTTAGTTATAATGTCTCTCTGGTGTTACCTTAATGGTGCGAGGTGTTGGTGCATGATGGTACATGTAGTGGCAAGGGTGTTGTGGGTTAGTTGTCGCTGTTGCCATGAATTGTGTTCCCCTCATGTCTAAATGTTCCCTAACTTTCAGTATTTTTGTTTCTGTGTGCAGGTGCCCTATTGGTGTTATATGAGTGCATCCTGTAATGATACGAAGTGCGTTGTTTTGTATTGTGTGTAAGGTGTTTATGTGTGTGTTTGAGATAATGGGTGCCCAGCATGGGCTAACATAGTCCATAACTGAGCGAATATATTGTTTGTATATGAGTGATGTTGTTTCCTGCTGGTGTCCAAAGTTTGTGCCTGTTAGTACCCTAAGCGTGTTAACTCTTGACGTACATTTGTTTTTAATGTCCTGAATGTGGTTTGCAAAAGATAATGATGTGTTGTATGTGACCCCAAGTTGGTCCTGTGAGTGTGTGGAATGTTGGTGTTGTTTAGTGTAAGCTGTGGAGTTATCTGGTGTTGTTTTGTATTGCTTGTAAGCAAGGTGATGGTTGATTTTGTGGGCGCTGCTTTGAGTCTATTGTGTGTGAGCCAGTCTTGGCTTATCTGGCTGAGCTGCCAGATTGCGCTATTTATTTAATTAAAGCATATATTCTGGCTTAACCAGCCAGTTGAAATAGAAGGCGTAAATGGCTTGTTCAGGTGTACATTATTGAGTTGCCACATTGTGCTATTTATTTCATTAAATCATATAATCAGCTCTCCGCCAGTTAGCATAATCCGTCAGCGGGTTTAATCCGCCAGTTGGCTTAACCCGCCAGTTGAGTTAGAAGGCCTAACCAGCCATTTGGTATAATTAAATAATAATAACGTTTGTATATACAACCAAAAGAATTAAATAAAACACCATCACATCACTCTGTTTATTTAGACGAATTATTTGATTGGCCTAATCCGTCAGCGGGCTTAATCCGTCAGTTGGCTTAACCCGCCAGTTGACTTAGAAGGCCTAACCAACCATTTGGTATAATTAAATAATAATAACGTTTGTATATACAACCAAAAGAATTAAATAAAACACCATCACATCACTCTGTTTATTTAGACGAATTATTTGGTTGGCCTAATCCGTCAGCGGGCTTAATCCGCCAGTTGGCTTAACCCGCCAGTTGACTTAGAAGGCCTAACCAGCCATTTGGTATAATTAAATAATAATAATAACGTTTATATATACTGTACAACCAAAAGAATTAAATAAAACACCACCACATTCATTGTCACTGATGATTTAGACGAATTATTGGATTTGCATAATCCTAGTCGGAGGATCATGTGCATTTGTGTCAGCTGTCTTAAACCGCCAGTTGGCATAACCCGCCAGTTGACTTAGAAGGCCTAACCAGCCATTTGGTATAATTTAATAATAATAATAACGTTTATATATAAATCCAAAAGAATTAAATAAAATACCATCAAATCACTCTGCTTATTTAGACAAATTACATTGTGTAACACTGATTCTGTTTATATAGAATTTTTTATGTTTTTATATGCATTTGTGGGCGCTGAGTCCAAATCTGACCTTGGTTTGTGTGTATCATCA
Source organism: Bathynomus jamesi (assembly GCA_023014485.1). Taxonomy (NCBI): domain Eukaryota; kingdom Metazoa; phylum Arthropoda; class Malacostraca; order Isopoda; family Cirolanidae; genus Bathynomus; species Bathynomus jamesi. Next base: position 786,513 of record JAJOZX010000479.1, on the reverse strand, counting down.
ATGGTTTCAGAGATAATCAATTTTTCATGTTTTACCAGTATAATGTTATTATGAGCGCAGCAATATCAGAATAATCAGGAATTGTTGAGAACATTCCGGATGTTCGTTGAGAGTTTCTTGCTCTAGAAATTGCCCGAAACTTCCACTGTGCTATATAAAGAAGAGCGCAGAGTCTCAGAAGTCAGTAAGTGTGAGCACACAAAGAAAGCAGGTTGTTTGTCTGATGGTTACCAGCACTGAGGTACTGTGTTTCTGTGCTTCTCTGTGCTGACGATTTGAGTGTTATCGATCCTTTTTTATTGCGAACATTATTTCAGTGTTGTGAATACATCTTTTTTCTGGAATCTGTAATCTGTTGCAGATTTAATAGCTCTTCTCTCTATATCTGCAGGTTATGATTAACGTAGTACAGTTTGGTAAAGAGAATGGCAACTAGAGCTTGTAAACATTCGCCGGATATATTCTGCTACGTTTGTGGGTATTACATAGGCCCCAAGCAAGTATCGCACAAGATTGTGAAAGGCACCAAGTTCTGGATCGCGTATCGGCTCTATTTTGGTGTGCCTATGGGTGACCAAGATAAGCCCTGGGCACCCCATGTGATCTGTGGAAGCTGCCGCTCCACACTTGAAGGGTGGCTGCGGGGAGTACGCAAGGCAATGCCCTTTACGGTAACCAGAATATGGAGAGAACCAAAGAGCCACCACGACGATTGCTACTACTGTATGGTAGATGTTTCTAAGTACAGGAAAGATAAAGGAAGGCAGGCTCTTCAGTATCCAAGCATAGCGTCGTCCATAGCTCCTGTACCACATGGCGACGGTCTTCCAATACCACGTCCTCCAGAACAGGTATCTATCCATTACTTTACCTTCTACATTTACAGACTGTGGGTCATTATGTGTCGATTTTTCTTAGTGCTGATGCTCTTCTACATATATAGCTATGCCTATATTTTGTTTCTTTGCTTTGCAGTTTGAAAATGAGGATGCAGCTAGCTCATGTGAGATGTCGGATGGTGAGGACAGTCATGAAGAATATACAGCAACTTTCAGTAAAAACCCTCACTTTCCAAATCAGAGGGAATTGGACGACTTAATTAGAGATATGGGTCTGACGAAATCAGGGTCTGAGCTTCTGACCTCCAGACTCAAAGAGTGGAATTTGCTTGGAGAAGACTGCAAAAGCACTGTATACCGAAAGTGGCATGAAGAGTTTGCAAGGTTCTACGATGTCAATGGCTCTCTCTTTTATTTCAGCGAGGTTAATGGTCTATTCACAGCTATTGGGTTAACACATATACCCTCGGAGTGGCGCCTGTTTATTGACAGTTCAACTCGGAGTTTGAAAGCTATTCTACTCCACAATGGGAAAAAATATCCACCTATACCAGTTGCACATTCTGTTCAAATGAAAGAGGACTATGAAAATGTCAAACAACTGCTCACTCAAATCAGGTATGAACAATATAACTGGGACGTGTGTGGTGATTTCAAAATGATTGGTTTCCTGTTAGGTTTACAAGGAGAGTTTAGTAAATATTCATGTTTTCTTTGCCTGTGGGATAGCAGGGCTTCAACTGAGCACTATAAAACAGTTCAGTGGCCTCCACGTGAAGGATTGCAACCAGGAAAGTACAATGTACTCAGGGAACCTCTTGTGATGCCTGACATAGTTCTGCTACCACCTCTCCATATTAAGTTGGGTCTAATTAAGCAGTTTGTAACTGCGTTAGATTTTGGAGGGGAAGTTTTCCAACAGATTCGGGTCATGTTCCCTAAACTCTCTGAGGCCAAAGTCAAGGCTGGCATCTTTGTAGGACCACAAGTCAAGGCGCTGTTGAATTCAAAGAACCTTGAAGCCAAGATGACTCCGATCGAAAAAGAGGCTTGGTGTGCTTTCCGTGATGTTGTTCGTGGGTTTTAGGCAACCATAAAGCACCAAACTATAAGGAGTTAATGTCAAACTTGATTAAGTGCTATGGCAAAATGGGGTGCCGTAAGTCATTAAAATTACGCTATCTGCATTCACATCTAGACTTTTTTCGAGATAACCTGGGCGATGTGAGTGAAGAACATGGCGAAAGATTCCATCAAGATATTCAAACGATGGAGAAAAGGTACCAGAGCCATTGGGATGCTTCCATGATGGAAGACTACGTATGGTCGCTGATCAGAAACGCTAAGAATGTTCATACGAGGAAGTCGCGTTCTTCAGTGCATTTTTAAGGAACGCACACTGCATAACGAGGCTTGTTATTCTCTTATCGGTTCTCCTCATGATATATATTATATCCTTTGCACCATTTTGGGTTTGTCAAACAATTTTGGCTCAATAAACATTAATTTCCAATAGTGTTTTTATTTTCAGAAAATATTTATGTTAGCCTTCTTTATATACTTTGCCATATGAAAAGTGTGATAACCTATATTTTTGAAACGGTTGATGATAGAGCAAAACCAATATCATTTTTGCAATCAGCGCCCCGAAATCATTAAGAAACGATAGAAAAATCACAATAAACAGAAAATTTTTCAAATTTTGTTAACCGGTGTTATTGGATCCAATTTCACGAAATATATTGAAAATAAATATACATTCCTATACAAGCGAAGGAATATATGCAATAAAAAATAATAATAGCATAAGAATTACGAACGAGGAGTGTATATATATATATAAAAAAATAAAATAATAATATACAAACCCGGACCTATCCAAATTGTTCATTCTAACGAAGGCCAAACTTTTCACCCCACCCTAGACCTACAGTTTAACGGAGAATCTGGATCTACCCTGATTGTTCATTCTGACGATGATCAAACTTTTCACCCCGCCCTAGCATTTTCTCATTCATCTCTTATACAAAATGCCTTCAAAACAACTTTTATTTTTATTCCAAGAAAGACAAAAAAATCCCTGATTTGCTCATTCTGTCGAAGGTCAAACTTTCACCCCGCCCTAGACCTACAGTCAACGGAGAATCTGGACCTACCCGAATAAACCCCCTATATATATAATCATTATGTAATTTTTATATGGATCATTATATTCATTGTCTTCATGCAGTACTTATGTTTGTATGGTTTTTATGTTTGAATTTCATTTTTACATGAGAAACCAAAATCGCCTGAGCGAGTTAGGATAGAATTTTGATTTGTGCTTTCTATTGTGCTATTCTATTATGGTTGTCTTGCATCTAACCCTCTTCACTAAATTTTATTAGATTATGCATACACATTGCATATAACAGGATTGGAAACCGTAGTTGTACTTCTTAGTCCTTAATACCCATTCTTTGTCTCTAATTCGTTTCTCTTAAATCCTCCCAATGACTTGCACTGTACGTATGACATAATTTGAATAACTATGACGTCATAAAAGTAACTTAATTTCCTTCACGTTTTCCATACCTTGAATACTGAATCGCGTATTTAGTATGTGGATATCTTTCATATTCAATGTATGGTAAATTCTTTAATAATAATAATAAAAACTTCATTCTCTATAAGTCATTATTTATATGTTGTGTCCTGTCTGGTGTTATGTAGTGTAACTATTATTATTCGACCATATTCATCCACACGTCCATATCTTATCTTGATCGTTATCCTTTATTAATTTTATTACTCATTCATCCTTCTACCTATTGCCTACTGATGCCCTATCAACCTATCAGTCCATGTTTACTCGTGTCTATATTACGCACACAACCTATTGTGTTACGTACCAATATGTGTACAATAGTTTATGCATGCGTACATGTCCCCTAATGATCATGATTACGTACATAGTTACGTACATGTTAATACGTCCACATGTATTCTTTTTACTTTTTCTTTTAATTATTTCACTCCTCGCAAGATATTCATAAATGCTTATGCAAGTTGTCAAATTCTGCTAACCACTGCAAAAGCAAACGCTTCTGAAATGAATACCTCCTCTCGCTCTAATTCCAATTTATAAAACATTATCATATGTTTTATGTTTTATATATATATATATATATATATATATATATATATGTTACTGTAAAAGCCCGACGAGTGGTAAATCTTAAGATTTGCCGGTAAATCTTGACATTTACCATGTACATCTGGTAAAAGTCCGAAAAACAAGTGAAATTTTACTTATTTCGGACTTTTACCAAATCTACATGGTAAATGTCAAGATTTACCATCAGAAGTTGTAAAAGCCAGGATTGAAGAGAAATTAACCTAATGGTAAATGTCAAGATTTACCTAACCTAACCTAACCTAACCTAACTAAAAGATGTTTGTGCAAGGCCTCTGGCCTTTTATGCAATTCAAAGTGCCACAACAGTTCACCATGCTGTAATAAATGAATTCGTTTTTTTTTGTGCAAGAATTTTTCGCGTTTTTAAGTTGCTAGTATATTTAAATAAATGTTTTTTTCCCAGTTTTAGTAATTTCTCTTCAATCCTGGCTTTTACAACTTCTGATGGTAAATCTTGACATTTACCATGTAGATTTGGTAAAAGTCCGAAATAAGTAAAATTTCACTTGTTTTTAGGACTTTTACCAGATTTACCAGATGTACATGGTAAATGTCAAGATTTACCGGCAAATCTTAAGATTTACCACTCGTCGGGCTTTTACAGTGACATATATATATATATATATATATATATATATACCGTATGTGCCCATGTACTTTGTGTTATATTCCTAACATCTTAATTGTCTATAAATATGAAACACTGTAAAAACAAAACAAAGCTCTAGTTAACTCTTTAATTGTAATTAACTGTAATACTTTAATATAATGTAATTAATGTACTTTAATGAAACTGTAATTAATGATAATAATTGATAATGTAATTAATGTACTTTAATTAACGATGCTAATTTAATATAATATAATTAATGTACTTTAATAAAACTATAATTAACGATAACAAGCGAATGTGAATTAATTGGTAATTATAATCATAATTGTAATAAACCAAAATTACAATGTACTAAGTGATGTACTTAGATTGTACTAAATGTCCGACACGATATTATGTCGCCAGTTAGGAATGTACACTCGGCGATATTATTATTTTTTATTATTATTTTTCCGTTGGGATAAATTTTGATGTGCTTTCTACTTTGCCAAATAATTAGTGACTTGCTCTTTTTAAAATTTCTTAATCATTTTTAGAATTAGCTTAATAATGAATCCTGAGAAACGTTTTGCAATGTTCATATGTATACATTCTCTCTTCGTTATAAAAGATGAAGTCATGTCTTGCCTAAGTATTTAATTGTAAATCTTAAACCTTTAATTTTTACTCATATGCATATTTTATTGTGAAGGTGCATAGTTCAATTTCCACTTTTAGTTAACTTGGCAGATCATGATAACATCAAATCTGAAAATACGCTGTTTAAGATAAAAATATGGCTTCATCTTCAAATATATTGTTTATTCGTTTAAACCTTACCACAGCTAAAAGATTTACTTTATTTCCAAATATTGTGCAAAAAATAATGCAGCCTCTTCAACATTTAATAATGATGATGTTAGTAGAATCGGTGTATATAAACCCCAATAATTTCTTCCATGTTCATTGTGATTGAAACAACGAGGCTGAGCATTACCTGTAACATTTTAGCAGTAAATTACAGTAAAGAAAAAGTCTTCATCTTCTCCTTCGAGCAGTGTACTCTTCAGAAAATTTAGTCATTAAAATCTCCCGATACGTTACAAGAGGAGTCAGGGGGAACCCTCACAGAATTTAATCAGACTCTCAGAATCCTCCAAGCCACTAAAGAAGAACTCGGAGAGTAGTATAGACGAAACTACTGCAAGTAACAGATCCGTTGCTGCCTCCTAACCAGAACCCCCGTCCACTTCGGAACAACCCAGGCCATAGACGGAGGGGTTAACATATATATATATATATATATATATATATTATATATATATAATCAGATGCATACAAAGACCCAATAGCAAAATATATACGAACACAACTCGAAATCAGCCAGTTTGCCTAATCCACCACGACCTACAGTTTAACGGAGAATCCGGACCTACCCGAATTGTTCATTCTGACGAAGGTCAAGCTTTTCATCCCACCCTAGACCTACAGTTTAAAGAGAATCCGAACCTACCAGAATTGCTCATTCTAACTAAGCCCAAACTCTTCACCCCACCCTAGACCTACAGTTTAACGGAAAATCTGGACCTACCCGAATTTTTCATTCTGACGAAGGTCAAACTTTTCACCCTGCCCTAGACCTACGGTTTAACGGGGAATCCAGCACTCAGCAGTTTCTCATTTATCTCTTATACAAAATGCCATCAAAACAACATTTCTTTTTATTCCAAGAAAGACAAAAATACCCGAAATGCTCAATCCGTCGAAGGTCAAGCTTTTCACCCCGTCTAAGACCTACAGTTTAACGGGGAATACTACTACAATAGATCTAGTTGGCCTAGTAAAGTAGTGAGTTGACAGCGTTTACTCTCCATCTCGCAGGTACCCACGGAATTTTAGATCCATCCTCCCCTTTTCCGTACCGTAACAGTTGAATTATATCAGTGTTAAACTTCATATAAAAGCCATGCAACATCTCCTAAAACTTACTACATCATTACTCCTATCCCATCCTTCATACATAAAAATAGTTCTACTTTATCGGCAACCTTTGTTTAGCATCCCCCCTGATTGTTCATCCCGGAGAAGGGCAAGCGTGTCACTCCATCTTAGACCTACAGTTTAACGCTCAATCCGAACCACGTCTAAAGTAAAATGTTAAAATTCTCCTTAACACAATAAAATCTAATTTCAGAATAAAAAAAATTTTTGAACAGCCATACAAAATATCACTCGGAATTGTCCTGAAAATGAAAGAAAGAAAAAAATAAACAACAACAATCAGCCCACCTATAAAAATATAAATATATATATATAAAGTAAAAAAAAATGAATTTATCTAAAGAATTTACGAAAACAATTTCTCTATTTCAATTAAACAAATTTTGCTTATTTTGAAGTCTCACAATTTATATATGGCAAGCATAATGAAATTAAACATTCCGAATTTGACCCAGTATAAATTAGTGACTATAACTATTATTTTTCGACTTTAAACCTTAAAATTAACTTAAAATTATAATGCGAACTAAAACTACAAAACGATGCCTAAATCCATTATTTACATCCAGTCAAAAAATAATCTTAAAAACTCGACTAGATTATGGAAAATTTTGCTACTTCTTTATTGAATCGCTTAGAATGCTCTAATATATATGTATATGTATATATATTTTTTTTTTTATTACCTAAAATGCGTCACCATACGCTCAAACATTTTAAACCTAACCATATAAAAATGCATGTCACAATGTATTTAAACAACTAAAATAATTTAATTCATATAAGTAAGTGTAAAATTTATTTACTAATCATTATTATTATTATTATCATCATAATTATTACTAATTCAGAAAATGTAAACACAAAAAACTTTAAACACAAAATAGGTAGGCTTTTGACGAGTAATAAAAGTCGAAGGAAAGAAAGAGGAAACGAGACATCGGACGACCAATACCTATTTTCTTTCTTTTCTTTTTTTTTAAATTTCGTCTTCCTTTCCGACGGAACGAGACGAAATCTAAAGAAAACGGACTGAGGAAGGAATCAACCCGAAGAAAAAGAAAACAAACAACTCAGACATACCTGTAGCCAACTTCACAACGGCCTACGCCCGCATCAAGCTTTGGGGTCTACTGCATTCTCTTGGGTGGAAAGCCGTAATCCTGCAGCACAATAGTAACACTAACGCGGGGCGTAATGATACATCCTGTATTATTGTCAGAGACTTAAATGACCGTATCTCAGGACCGCCACACCAGTTAAAGTTGAGGTCTTCAAAGGAGGCTAGATGCTTGTCTCAGTACAATACCAGATGCGCCGGGTGTACCTTGTTATGTACGGATGAGAGTGCAAGAGAGCATCTCGCTCCTTCACGTGGGTGCAACATGCAGTCTGTTTAATTTCTTCATTTCTACCATATCTCAAGAGTTGAAATTTTTCGGTGTTAATTGCCCTATTATTGTCTTCTGGCCATTTGTTAGTGTCCCCCTCTGCTCGGCCTCTCTTCACCCAGAGGTCAAGCTGTTGGCCCCGTCTCTATGCCTGGCTTGTTGTTGGAGCGAGCTGCTCTCTCCGCCGCACGTAACCAGGTACACCGGTTCATCTGGTACCGTCCTGTGCCAGGCATCTAGTCTTCTCTTGAAGACTTCAACTTTGTTTCCTGTAACTTTTCTGAGATCCATAGGAGGCTGGTTAAAATTCTTGAACCCCTGATAACCAAGCTATTTTCCTTCAGTGTTGGGGAGGTTCCCTTGTCAGGGTTTTAGTTTGGGAACACTACATATTCTACCTTCTCTATTGTCCAGCGTTGTTTGGTTGGTTATTGGGTTTAGTTTGAGGTTTGCGCGAATGTAAACACCTCCAAGTCGCGGTTAACTTCATTTCACGATCACGGATAAGTGCATGATGGTAACAATTAGTAGGTCATGTTAACTCAATTGACGACAGTGAATCACGGTTAACTGCAAGAATAAAATGTATGTGTGTATACCACGATGCGTTTCCGCGTGTCGTTCTCTCTTCACACGACGGTCGAGCTGGTGATCCCTGCCTCTAGGATTGGCTTGGTGAAGGAGTGAGCCGCTCTCTCGCGCTCTCCACAGCGCGAGAGAGCGATCTGCTCTCTTACACTCTCCGCCACACATGACCGCTTGGTTGAGGAGCGAGTTGCTCTCTTGCACTCTCCACCGTACATAGTCATGTACACCCGGCTCATCTGGCCTAATATGCATTCTGTTTAATTTCTTCATTTCTACCATATCTCAAGAGTTGAAATTTTTCGGTGTTAAATGCCATATTGTTGTCTTCTGACCATTTGTTAGTGTCCCCCTCCGCTCGGCCTCTCTTCACAGGGAGGTCAAGCTGGTGACCCCGTCTATAGACCTGGCTTGGTGGAGGAGCGATCTGCTCTCTTACGCTCTCCGCCACACATGACCGTTTGGTGGAGGAGGGAAATGCTCTCTTGCAATGCGTTTGACACTCAATTTTGAACCATAAACAAATGAGACTGAACAGGTGAAAATGAATGTATTCTTTTAACTACCGGATGAAAAAGGACTTAGTAGATCATATATATATATATATATATATATCGAAGCATTTCATAATTCTTTATTGATGGATAGATCCCAATCTTCTACGTTTTTAAATGTTTTTGACAATTCGCAGACTTAGACGGAGTGTGAATAAAAATGTGTTTTGCTCGTGAAAATGAATGTCTGGTTTGGTGGGACATAAATGGATGCCCTAGGTATCCTGGTGCTTAAGATGCTGGGTGTTGATCGTAGGTTGAGGGGACGAATCAGGACGATGACATTGTAATTTCTGCCCCCCCTCCATGCTGTTGTGTAGTAATGTCTAATTAAGAATTAAATATTTGTTTATAAGAATTTAATAATGTTTGTTTATTAAAGAAGAAAAAATATTTAATAAAAATGTAATTACGTAATTACGTTAAATAATTTTTTGGCTATACTAGGTGGCAACGCCCTAACATGGTCTAGAGGCTAGGCAGAAATGCCCTTCAGTCATCGGACGGCCTTGGGCTTAAGAAGGTGATTTTGTGTGTTACGATGTAAGTGTAAATTTAGAATAGTATTAAGTCTCTCTCCGACTTAAAATGTTAACGTTACTCCTCCCCCCCCTCGCATTACCCGGTTTATCTAAAAGCGTTTCGGCATAAATAAAAGTTAGTAAAGTGTAATTAGAGTATAATTAATCCCCCGGTCTCCTTTGCATTGTTCGAATCATAATGGCACCTCAAACTCGGTCACGTGCTACCCGTATTTATAAAGCACAGCGAAACGAGTGTAAAGAGAACGATAAATGAAAGATAGAGAGAAAATGAATAGACAGTAGAGTAAATAATGAATTATAATAATGAAGGAATGGGCCCTTACAGAAATTAAACACGATATTTTGGTGGCTACGCGGTGTTCCTTTATATAAATATAATGGCTTTCCCACGTCGCCTTATAAAGGGTGATCCAGAGAAATGGGACCCAAAAGAAACCCCTGTAACTCTTAAAGTATAAGTCCTTTTATAAAATCATACGCATCATTCGAAAGAGGATAGTTACAAGTTTGTACAGGATTGTATAGGTTTTGACAATACAAGACAAGATAAGATACAAAACAAAATAAAAGTGTTAGTTAAAACTAACCCTTCAAGATGACTGCATGGACTGTGGAACAGCTGCGTTTCATAACTGAGCAATATTATGAGCATGGAAGAAGTGTAGTTTCAGCTCAAAGATCTTTCAAGACAAATTTTCAGATGTCAAAATCACCTTCTAAGAGCTGAAACTACACTTCTTCCATGCTCATAATATTGCTCACTTATGAAACGCAGCTGTTCCACAGTCCATGCAGTCATCTTGAAGGGTTAGTTTTAACTAACACTTTTATTTTGTTTTGTATCTTATCTTGTCTTGTATTGTCAAAACCTATACAATCCTGTACAAACTTGTAACTATCCTCTTTCGAATGATGCGTATGATTTTATAAAAGGACTTATACTTTAAGAGTTACAGGGGTTTCTTTTGGGTCCCATTTCTCTGGATCACCCTTTATTTCGGTCAAAATTGCTGCTATCCGTAATATAGCATTAATAAATATTCTATTGCGATTATTTAAATAGTAAGATGCATTGTGTTAACCCATTTGCAAGCAAATTTTGATTTTCATTCTTTAAGAAATCATTGTAGCTGTTTTTCAAGATGGTGACCATCATTTTCAAAATTTCTTCTCATAGCGAGCATTTTCGTAATTTTCGCGGTCAAAAAATTTTTTTTTCTCTTCTCATTGGAGTCTAGATTTCCAAACCGCTCCGACTCAAAATTTCTCTGAGTCGTCTTGTCGAAGCCGTAATAATGTGGAGTAAAAAATTAGAGTCGAAATTCGAGAGTTGTTTGTTTTCTTTTTCTTCGGGTTGATTCCTTCCTCAGTCCGTTTTCTTTAGATTTCGTCTCGTTCCGTCGGAGAGAGGGAGACAAAATTTAAAAAAAAAGAAAAAAAGAAAATTGGTATTGGTCGTCCGATGTCTCGTTTCCTCTTTCTTTCCTTCGACTTTTATTACTCCTGTCAAAAGCCTAACTGTTTTGTGTTTAAAGTTTTTTTTTGTGTTTACATTTAATTGTGATGATAATAATAATAATAATAATAATGATTAGTAAATAAACCTTACACTTATATGAATTAAATTATTTCAGTTGTTTAAATAAGTTGTGATATGCATTTTTATATGGTAAGGTTTAAAATGTTTGAACGTATGCTGACGCGTTTTTAGGTAATAAATAAATATATATATATATATATATAATATATATATATATTAGAGCATTCTAAGCGATTCAATAAAGAAGTAGCAAAATTTTCCAGAATCTAGTCGAGTTTTTAAGATTATTTTTTGACTGGATGTAAATAATGGATTTACAGGCATCGCTTTGTAGTTTTAGTTTGCTTTATAATTTTAAGTTAATTTTAAGGTTTAAAGTCGAAAAATAATCGTTATAGTCACTAATTTATACTGGGTCAAATTCGGAATGTTTAATTTTATTATGCTTGCCGTATATAAATTGTGTGAGCCTTCAAAATAAGCAAAATTTGTTTAATTGAAATAGAGAAATTGTTTTCGTAAATTTTTTGATAAAGTAATTTTTTTTTTTACGTTTCATATATATATTCATCAATTTTTATACTTTTATAGGTGGGCTGATTGTTTATTTTTTCTTTCTTTCATTTTCAGGAAAATTCCGAGTGATATTTTGTACGGTTAGGCTGTTCAAAATTTTTTTATTCTGAAATTAGATTTTATTGTGTTGAGGAGTATTTTAACATTTTATTTTAGACGTGGTTCGGATTCAACGTTGAACTGTAGGTCTAAGGTGTAGTGACACGATTGACCTTCGCTGGGATGAACAATCAGGGGGATGCTAAACAAATGTTGCCGATAAAGAGAACTTCTTTAATGTATGAAGGATGGGATACGGGTAATGATGTAGTAAGTTTTAGGAGATGTTGCATGGTGTTTTATATGAAGTTTAACACTGATAAAATTCAACTGTTACGCTACGGAAAAGGGGAGGATCTAAAATTCCATGGAATAGAAAAGAAGATCCCCGATGATACGTGGGTACCTGTGAGATGGAGAGTAAACGATGTCAACTCACTACTTCACCAGGCAAACTAGATCTATTGTAGTAGTATTCCCCGTTAAACTGTAGGTCTAGGACGAGGTGAAAAGCTTGACCTTCGACGGAATGAGCATTTCGGGTATTTTTTTCTTTCTTGGAATAAAAAGAAATGTTGTTTTGAAGACATTTTGTATAAGAGATGAATGAGAAACTGCTGAGTGCTGGATTCCCCGTTAAACCGTAGGTCTAGGGCGGGATGAAAAGTTTGACCTTCATCAGAATGAACAATTCGGGTAGGTCCAGATTTTCCGTTAAACTGTAGGTCTAGGGTGGGGTGAAGAGTTTGGCCTTCGTTGGAATTAGCAATTCTGGTAGGTTCGGATTCTCCTTTAAACTGTAGGTCTAGGGTGTGGTGAAAAGTTTGACCTTCGTCAGAATGAACAATTCGGGTAGGTCCGGATTCTCCGTTAAACTGTAGGTCGTGGTGGATTAGGCCAACTGGATGATTTCGAATTGTGTTCGTATATATTTTGCTATTGGGTCTTTGCATGCATCTGATTATATATATATATATATATATATATATATATATATATATATGTGTGTGTGTGTGTGATAATATGGGATTTATTCTGGTAGTTCCACATTCTCCGTTAACTGTAGGTCTAGGGTGGGGTGAAAAGTTTGACCTTCGACGGAATGAGCAAATCGGGTATGTTTTTGTCTTTCTTGGAATAAAAAGAAAAGTTGTTTTGAAGGCATTTTGTATAAGAGATGAATGAGAAAATGCTGGGGTTGCTGGATTCCCCGTTAAATTGTAGGTCTAGAGTGGGGTGAAATGTTTAGCCTTCGTTAGAATGAACAATTTGGGTAGATCCAGGTTTGTATATTATTATTTTTTTATTATATATATACTTCTCGTTCGTAATTCTTATGCTATTATTATTTTTGATGGCATATATTCCTTCGCTTGTATAGGAATGTATATTTATTTTCAATATATTTCGTGAAATTGGATCCAATAATTTGTCTAAATAAACAGAGTAATGTGATGGTGTTTTATTTAATTCTTTTGGATGTATATATAAACGTTATTATTATTTAATTATACGAAATGGCTGGTTAGGTCTTCTAAGTCAACTGGTGGGTTATGCCATGCCAACTGGCGGTTTAAGCCAGCTGATTGAGACAAACGCACACAAATGCACGTACAAATCCGACTAGGATTATGCCAATCCAATAAGTCATCTAAATAAACAGTGACAATAAATTGGTGGTGTTTTATTTAATTCTTTTGGTTCTATATATAAACGTTATTATTATTATTTAATTATACCAAATGTTTAGTTAGGCCTTCTATGTCAACTGGCGGGTTAAGCCAGCTGACGGATTATGCCAATCTAATAATTCGTCTAAAAAACAAAGTGATGTGATGGTGTTTTATCTAATTCTTTGGTTGTATATATAAACATTATTATTATTTAATTATACCAAATGGCTGGTTAGGCCTTCTAAGTCAACTGGCGGGTTAAGCCAACTGGCCGATTAAGCCCACTGACGGATTATGCCAACTGGCAGAGAGCCTGAATATATGCTTTAATTAAATAAGTAGCGCAATCTGGCAACTCACTACTGTACACCTGAACAAGCCATTTACGCCTTTTAAGTCAACTGGCTGGTTAAGCCAGAATATATGCTTTAATTAAATAAATAGCGCAATCTGGCAGCTCAGCCAGTTAAGCCAACTGGCTGATTAAGCCAGCTGGCTGATTAGGAGCATATTAAGACAACGTCTGCTCGGCTGAAGTCTTAATATGCGCTTGGCTCTCTCCTTCTCTTTTTCTCTTGGGGGATAACTCCGCCTCCAAGTTGCACAACTCTTGTTGCTCTTGCAACATTCCCCCTCCCCCTTTGTTGCATAACTTATGGGACATTTCCTTTGCAAAATTGATCAACATTTGCAATTGCATTGCACTGTCTCTTTTTGCGCCCATGCTACTGGAAAATTAGAAAGCAATGGGACTAAAAACTTAGCTAAAGAAAAGCAGTGACTAGTATAGGCGGCTAAAATAGGGCGGATAGGGACATCAGGTTTATGAACTTTAGGTAAACCACACATAATACCAGGGGCTGAGCCCGAAGTGTACAAGGAATTATATGTATCTTTGTTAATCATAGCATTATTAAAGAGTCTACGCAGAACGCGATTAACCTTGTCCTCTATGAGGATAAAGAAAGATAACACCGGTTTGCATGAAAATCGATTTCTTTATTTTGAGTTGTGATTCTGAAGCAGATCGTTGCGCTGAATTCAAAAATGCTACCAGTGTTTTTCTATCACCCACAGTTTTAAAGTTATTAGCAAACCAATTTTGGGGCGTTTTGTAATTTTTTACCTTTTTTATCTTTAATTAATTTCGTTTTTTCATATTTTTCAGATAGATAATTCTAACATTACGTCTTTAGAATTTTAATAATGGCTTCTAGAGGATGTACCCATAGTCCAGACATATTTTGTTATACAGGGTGTACATAAAGTCAGGATTTATTTTTGTGAAGCACTTGGAAATTATATGGAATTCAATCATAAAATGATAAAGTGGTAACATTTATTAAATAATTAAGAGTAGGATTCGACGTGACGCCCATCAGTATCCCTGCACAGCTCAAATCGTTCCGCAGCATTTCTAAACACATTCTGGAGCATTTGCGGGGTTATGTTATCTGCAGCAGTTCGTATACGTGTACGTAAGTTTTCAAGACTCGTAATCTTCGTCTGACAGACGTGCGATTTGATAAAACCCCATGCAAAGAAATCTAAAGGGGTTAAATCTGGTGATCTCGCTGGCCAAGGTCTGTTGCTTCCGCGTCCGATCCAGCGATTTGGAAAACGTCCATTTAGATAATCCTGAACAATTTTGGCATAGTGACAAGGAGCACCATCATGTTGATAGACGACGGTACTAACAATCCTATCCCCGTCGTCTATCAACATGATGGTGCTCCTTGTCACTATGCCAAAATTGTTCAGCATTATCTATATGGACGTTTTCCAAATCGCTGGATCGGACGCGGAAGCAACAGACCTTGGCCAGCGAGATCACCAGATTTAACCCCTTTAGATTTCTTTGCATGGGGCTTTATCAAATCGCACGTCTATCAGACGAAGATTACGAGTCTTGAAAACTTACGTACACGTATACGAACTGCTGCAGATAACATAACCCGGCAAATGCTCCAGAATGTGTTTAGAAATGCTGCGGAACGATTTGAGCTGTGCAGGGATACTGATGGGCGTTACGTCGAATCCTACTCTTAATTATTTAATAAATGTTACCACTTTATCATTTTATGATTGAATTCCATATAATTTCCAAGTGCTTCACAAAAATAGATCCTGACTTTATGTACACCCTGTATTTGTGGTCGGTATGTTGTTGTAAAACAAAGGACAAATGTAACGACCTTCATTAAGAGAGCTTATCATGCTTATTTTGGAATTAAATTAGGAGATCAAGACAAAAGTTGGGCTCCACACAAGGTTTGTCTTACGTGTGTTGCGGCACTAAGGAATTGGAGCAAAGGTAAAAAGAAAAGTTTGCCATTTGGGATCCCTATGGTATGGCGCGAGCCTAGAAACCATACCGACGACTGCTACTTCTGTTCTTGCAATGTTAAAGGTTATAATGCAAAGAATAAAGAGAACCTTCAATACCCAAGTCTTCCATCTGCAATAAGGCCGGTACCCCATGGTCCAGAAGTTCCTATTCCCCGCCCACCCGAGAGTCTGGATCAATAGAATTCAAATTCTGATTCAGCTCCAAATCCAGACAATGATGATGTTTATGAACAGCCAACAGCTGACCGAGATCCTCCTAAACCATTAACCCAAGCCGAACTAAATGACTTAGTCAGGGATTTGAATCTGCCTAAGGACTCTGCAGAACTTCTGGGGTCTAGATTGCAGAACAATTTATTGGCATCCGACACATACTTTGTTACTGCACAACGGTAACAAATATGCATCAATCCCAGTGGCCCATTCTACTCATTTAAAAGAGACCTACGATAACATGAAACTGCTTCTGGAAAAAATTCATTATCAAAATCACAGATGGATATTGTGTGGGGATCTCAAAGTCCTTTGCATGTTACTTGGGCAGCAATCAGGATACACTAAGATGCCATGTTTCATCTGCGAATGGGATAGTCGAGCACGTGACCAGCACTGGAAGAGGAAAACTTGGCCTCCTAGAGAGAATCTTACCCCAGGATCAAAGAACATTTTACATGAACATCTAGTTGAACCAAATAAAATCCTCCTACCACCCTTGCACATTAAGTTAGGCTTGATGAAGCAGTATGTCAAAGCATTGAATAGAGAATGTGAGTGTTTCAAGTGCATTTGTTCAAAATATCCAAAGATTAGTTACGAGAAAATAAAGGAAGGTGTTTTTATAGGTCCTCAGATTAGAAAGTTATTGACAGACGATCATTTCCTGAACACAATGACCAATAAAGAAAAAGAAGCATGGCTTGGTTTCAAAGATGTTGTTGAAAACTTCTTGGGAAACTACAAAAGCCAAAATTATGAAAGACTGGTGGAAAATATGCTTAAAAAGTTTTGCGCCTTAGGCTGCAACATGAGCCTGAAAAGTTCACTTCTTATTTTCGCATCTTGACCGTTTTCCCGAAAATCTCGGAGATGTCAGTGAGGAGCAACGGGAACGATTTCACCAGGACATCAAAACCATGGAAAGAAGATATCAAGGAAGATGGCATACAAATATGATGGCGGATTACTGCTGGTGTCTGCAACGAGATCAGCCTAACGCACAGCATAAGAAAACATCAAAGAAGCACCGGTTTAGTCGTCATTAGTCAAATCTACCTTCGTAGTCTTAAGTCCTGAAATGTTTGCAAGTAAAGAAGGTAAATATATTTTGTTTCTTTGTTATTTTTTTATTCTTTCATAAACAAGCAATATGCTTGTCCAAGAGCTAGGAGCTATTTAATTCTGCTTTAATTAGGTTTTACTCTATCACCTAAAGATTTCGTGCTAAAGTGGTGTTGTAATACCTCATCTGTCCCCAAATGTTAACCACCCATTGAGGGGAGGGGAGAGAGTATTTTGCTGGGAACGGGACTGGTTGTTATATATATTTACCCTACATTATTATGTAAGCGTTACTGTAGTCTATAACAACAAAATTTATGGTTTAGCATGTGCAATCCAATGTTCGTCTCGATAAAATGGTTCACATTTGGGGATAAATGGGGGATTTATGACACACCCTGCAGTAAGAAAACCATACGTGATAGGGAAAAACTAACTATATTTTTGGGATCAGCGCACTCAAATTATATAGAATCACCAACTGGTTCGTAAAAATCGATCGACAAGTTTACAAATGTGTACTGGTGTAATTTAAGAGGGTCATCATTCAACTTTAAAAACTTAGTGATATTATTCAGAATACTTATGACTTTTGTGACATAGTCAACCTTACTTAAAATGACTACACCTTTCCCCTTACCAGGTTTTTAAATTATGATGTATTCATCATTGGATGATCACGTGAGCGCAGCAAGATGTGTTTCATTGATTAACGGAGAAAATTCTTTGTAAGGTTTAAAATTATAAAAATATTTCTTAGAAATGTTACTAATACCATCTTTTACAACTGGTATGTAAACCCAAATTAGTTAATTTACTTTCATGTCTCTGTTTAATTACTCTCAAGTACTTATTGACATTTACAAGAACATAATTTTAACATAAACAAAGTCCATATAAGAAAATTGGTTACGCATCAGAGTCTCAAAATAATTAAGAGATGAATAATAGGATTTTTTTAGTCAATTTTTGGCAGAAATTTCGATTCAATAGTTTAAACTGGAAGGATTTATATAGACTCGAGTTATAAAAGTGCTTCTTATGTAATTTAAATTTAAGAAATTTTGGAGTGTAGTTGTAAGCTTTACAAATATTAATAAATTCCAGGTCACAACTTAGGTTCACCACTTTAGGGCGTAATTTATCATATCTTCTGTAGGTGAGCAACGTTGATCGGCCATATTTTCTTTCAGTAAATGTAGAGAAAGGAGTGTTTTTAGGGAACTGACATTTAAGAATAAAAAGGATGATCAACGCCCAAGTCAACATAATAAAGATTTAATATCAGACGTTTCGGAAACCAAACTCACATCATCAGTTGCTAAAACAATAAAAACTAAAAGATAAAATTATATAAAACTGGTGAAAGACTAGTTAGACAGGTACATAATTAATTTAGTTATAAATTACTTTCAATAATAGAAGAACAAGAAAAAAACAATGACGGCATTTTTCTCAAGTTCAATTAAGTTTAATAATTACATAAAATCAAATGAAAACTGAAGTAAATTACAGTATGTTTGTATACATAAAATATTAACTTATTATGTTTAATTTATAGCCAGAATTGTAATTAACTTATTTATTAACTTCAGCTTTTGTCTACATACAGGGTGGCGCAAAGGTCGCGCAACATAGGAATTTTCAGTGATGATTATATTATTTTTTCTTTTACGTAGGGGATGGCTGCAAAATTAACAATAGACGAGAGGGTGAGCTTGGTTTTAATGCATGGAATACCAGTTACTACAAATCGATGAATTGGTACAGAATTTAAATTCTGTACCGATTCATCAATTTGTTGTAACTGGTATTCCGTACATTAAAAACAAGCTCACCCCTCGGCTATTGTTAATTTCGCAGCCAACTCCTACCTAAAAGAAAAAGATAATATATTATAGTCAACACTGAAAAATCCTATGATGCGCGACTTTTGCGCCACCCTGTAATAGGGACTCCATAATTCACAAGTCTGTTTGATTTTGCAGGGAGATTAAAACTGAGAAATTGTTATCAAATGGATGGTTGTCACTTTTGCAATGTATATTATATATATATATATATATATATATATAGTAGTTACGATAGAAGTGTTCTTCGGGAACCTTATCCTCAATAGGAATATGAAAACAAGAGATACGACTCTCAACATTTATTGGCCAAACGTTTCGGTCCACTCAGGGGCCATCTTCAGTGACTAAATAGAAGCATCTAAAAAAATCATAAAACTAAAGTAAATACAAATGTCGAACTGTACAATAATAAAATCTAATACAAAAAAAAGTTAAAAAGTTGTTAAAAAAAAAAAACTAGCTGGATTATAAAACAAAATAAAAGTAAAAATAAACTAAAATTTTCAAAAATTAAAAAGTTTAAAAATGTTAAGTTTAAAATTTAAAAAAATTAAAAAAATTTAAATTTTTTTTTTTTTTAAAAAGGACTGACCTGGATGGTAAAAGTTACAAATGACAAGTGGAGAGAAAGGAAAAAACAACTTAAGTTAGTGCGTTAGTTGCGTTAAAAAGGTGTTGGTTGGTTAGGAAGTATGTAATTTTATCGAGGAAAGGCTGTCGTTTAGTTCTGGATTTAATTTCTTGATAAAAAGGGATTCTAAAATTTTAAGATCAAGTGAATTAGAGGCAGACGACAAAATCGCAAAGGAGTCCTGAGGGCACGGGTGGTCATGGGTCTCTGAATGATGCCGAATAGCAGAGGATTCAGGAGTGGAAAGAGGGCGAGAAGTTCGATAAGAAAAACCCAAATGCTTCGAAATCCTAAGTTTTAACTGTAGGGCAGTCTGCCCCACATAACGACTTTGGCAGGTCGCACATGTATATAAATAAATAACAAAGGATCTCAAAAGCACGGGGAGGTGATCTTTATGGCGAAAAAAGGATTGCAGAGAATTTGAATTAGAATTAATGATTATAAAGTCGCATTGAGGGAAGTGTCTGTTCAAAATAGAGTGGACATCTTTATTAAGTTGAAAAGTTAGTTGGTCTAAAAATGGAAGCTTAAGATAAACCTTCTGTTTCGGAACCGTGGACTGAATTATTTTAGGTGAATATAGGTTATTTAAAAATTTAGAAATTAAAGTCTCAAAAGTCAAAGTGCAATAAAAATTATAGTTGAAAAATCTCTTAAGATACTGAATTTGTATGTCAAATAAAGACCAACTTGAACACAGGTGATAGGCTCTAAAAATACGACTTTTAATACTAGCCAGCTTAAAACTATTGTAAGTGGAATATTGCTGAAAAAATGAGTACCGAGTTGGGTAGTAGTTGGTTTTCTGTATACTTGTGTTGAGAAGCCTGTACTATGTTTATTTATGGTAACATCAAGAAACGAAATTTTATTGTATTGTTCTGCTTCCATAGAGAATTTAATATTAGGATGCTTAGTATTAATGTAATTTAAAAATAAAGGGGCATGATCTTTATGGTTAAAAATGACAAAACAATCGTCTACATAACGTTTAAATAAAATAGGTTTAAAATCAAGCGGGCAATCTCTCAGCCACTTTTCCTCGTGAAAACAAAGAAAACTGTTAGCAAAGGACGGACCAAGGGGCGAACCCATTGCCATTCCCTCGTGCTGGTGGAAAAGTTCCTTATTAAAAAAGAATATGGTATCCTGGACTGATAACTTTAAAAGTTTTGAAAACAATTGTCTGCTTAATCCCAAAATGTCATTAGTAGAACCAAACAAAGAATTTATAATAATATCACAAGTTTCTAAAACAGGTACATTGGTAAACAAAGACTGAACATCAAAGGAAGCCATGAAACAATCCTTAAACTTCAACTTGGTGACACAATCAACAAATTCAAATGAATCTTGCAAAGTGAAATGACTACGTGTGAGAGGGTCTATGATTGGGACCAAAAATTTTGCAAGGTTATAACTTGGTGTGTTTATGGCTGCTAAAATGGGACGAAGCGGAACTCCAGGTTTATGGGTCTTAGGTTTCGTTTCTTGATGTTACCATAAATAAACATAGTACAGGCTTCTCAACACAAGTATACAGAAAACCAACTACTACCCAACTCGGTACTCATTTTTTCAGCAATATTCCACTTAGTTTTAAGCTGGCTAGTATTAAAAGTCGTATTTTTAGAGCCTATCACCTGTGTTCAAGTTGGTCTTTATTTGACATAGAAATTCAGTATCTTAAGAGATTTTTCAACTATAATTTTTATTGCACTTTGACTTTTGAGACTTTAATTTCTAAATTTTTAAATAACCTATATTCACCTAAAATAATTCAGTCCACGGTTCCGAAACAGAAGGTTTATCTTAAGCTTCCATTTTAAGACCAACTAACTTTTCAACTTAATAAAGATGTCCACTCTATTTTGAACAGACACTTCCCTCAATGCGACTTTATAATCATTAATTCTAATTCTAATTCTCTGCAATCCTTTTTTCGCCATAAAGATCACCTCCCCGTGCTTTTGAGATCCTTTGTTATTTATTTATATACATGTGCGACCTGCCAAAGTCGTTATGTGGGGCAGACTGCCCTACAGTTAAAACTTAGGATTTCGAAGCATTTGGGTTTTTCTTATCGAACTTCTCGCCCTCTTTCCACTCCTGAATCCTCTGCTATTCGGCATCATTCAGAGACCCATGACCACCCGTGCCCTCAGGACTCCTTTGCGATTTTGTCGTCTGCCTCTAATTCACTTGATCTTAAAATTTTAGAATCCCTTTTTATCAAGAAATTAAATCCAGAACTAAACGATAGCCTTTCCTCGATAAAATTACATACTTCCTAACCAACCAACACCTTTTTAACGCAACTAACGCACTAACTTAAGTTGTTTTTTCCTTTCTCTCCACTTGTCATTTATAACTTTTACCATCCAGGTCAGTCCTTTTTTAAAAAAAAAAAAAAAATTTAATTTTTTTAATTTTTTTTAATTTTAAACTTAACATTTTTAAACTTTTTAATTTTTGAAAATTTTAGTTTATTTTTACTTTTATTTTGTTTTATAATCCAGGTAGTTTTTTTTTTTTTTAACAACTTTTTAACTTTTTTTTTGTATTAGATTTTATTATTGTACAGTTCGACATTTGTATTTACTTTAGTTTTATGATTTTTTTAGATGCTTCTATTTAGTCACTGAAGATGGCCCCTGAGTGGACCGAAACGTTTGGCCAATAAATGTTGAGAGTCGTATCTCTTGTTTTCATATTCCTATTATATTTATATATATATATATATATATATATATATATATATATATATATATACACGGAGGGAGGACGGGCATTTTAATGATTTAAGAATTTTAAAATTGTTAACAGCTCATCGCAGGGGGGATTTTGTCCTTACAAAAGGACAAAATCCCCCTGCGATGAGCTGTTCTGTTGTTTATTTGTTTACCTGCCCTGGGTGTTCTCAGGGGAACTACGTTGGCAGTACAGTTCGTTCCTTGCAGGCGAGATTTTGCTCCCATATGGGTATTAGCCATAGGACAGGGAAAGTTTTATCGAAAAAGGAACAGTCTGCTATTAGAAATCATTCTATTAAGTGTAAGGTTGACATTTCTGTTAACAATTTTAAAATTCTTAAATCATTAAAATGCCCGTCCTCCCTCCGTATTTACGAATCTTTGTGTATTATTTATATATATATATATATACACACATTTTAACTGCAAACAACACACAGTATAATTAATGTAAAGAACGACGCTTGTTTAGAAGTGTCCGCACAAGAAGAGGAGAGAAAACTAGCAATGAAAAAATGAGGCACCTCCAAGGAATCGAATCCGGGATCATCCAACTGCCGGTCGGCTATGATAATCACTACACCAACGTCCTCGATTAATTAGAACTCGTAATTGTCCTACATACGAGCGGAATCGAATGCCCTTTTGAGGGGGAATTTGCACACATCTATTTATAGAAATGATTTAATTGCTTGTTCACTTCGTTCATTAGGTAATTGATATCGTGGTGTGTCTAAGTGAGTGTTGTATCATCTGCATATTGAATATAGTCTAATGATGTTGATCGATAAAAATCATTTTCATCCATTACGAGGAGTAAGGGTCCAAGGATTGATTCTTGTGGAACCCCACTTTCCAATATAGCATATTCTGATGAAATGTCACTTACTTTAACAGACTGGTGACGATTAGAGAGATATGACTTAAACCAATTTAACATATTTCCCCTTATGCCATATGTGTTAATTGTCAAGTCAGATATCGTGTGAGAGCGTATCAAAGGCTTTCGACAGGTCAAAGAAAACTAAGATTGTGTTTTTTGTAGTTTAGGTTTTCATAGATATTTTCTAATGGTATTTTCTAATGATATTTTCTGTGGTGTGGCCTTCTCTAAACCCAAATTGTGTTTTTGTTTGGATGTCGTATTTAGTTAAGAATTGGATTAGTCTATTATATACGATTCTTTCAAATACTTTACACAGAATTGGTAAGAAGGAGATTGGTGGGCAATTGGATGGAGAATCCGGGCTGCTTGATTTGAATTCTGGACAAACCCAAACCCTGGCTATCTTCAGGTGATTAGGGAATACACCTTGTATTATTGACTCATTCCTAAGTCTTATGAGTGGGGTTTTTATATCACCTGATATTAATTTTATATTTTTACTGGAATTAAACTGATATCAGTGCTTTTATTTTTTAAGTTTTTCAATGAAGGTGATGTTTCGTTTGGCAGAATTGGTTCAAAGAAGAAAGTATTTGGTATGAGTTGTGGCATATATTGTTGATAGTGACTGTCTGAATCTGGAATGACAGCTGCCGTAGTGCTTCCTATTTTCGAAGAGAAATTATTTAATAAATTGGCCGTCTTTGGGCACACTTCAGGAAGTTCCATCCTGTGTTAACGAAGTTACAGGATTTGTCTTTAGTTTTTTGGCGTTAACTAGGACCTTTAAAGTATTCTATAATCCTTTCGGATTAGATTTTTGTTCGATAATTTTAGAATAATAATGAAGCGCTTTTGCGGTTTTTATAAGCGAATTTAGTCTCTTACAATAATTTTTATGTTTGTTAATTGATAAAAAAGAAAGGTCCACATGGAGTAAGGGGAGAAAAGGAAGGGGGAAGAAGGGTAAGATGGAAATAAAAGGTAGGGAGGGGGAAAAGAGGAAAGTAGTATGCCTGTAAAAATGCAGAGTGACTGCTAAAGTTCATATTAAAAAATGCCTAGTAGGGGAAGGGGGTGGGGTGGTGGTGGTCGCTAAACTTCATATTAAAAATGGTAGATAGTGGACTAAACAACCCCCAGCCCCCTTGTTTCGTCCACTGTCTACCGTTTCAACTGTACTCACTTCAAAACGAGTTATATTGGCAGCACCATTCGCCAATATCAAACAAGAGTGGACGAACATCGCGGCATCTCTACCAGAACATTACAACCTTTAAACAAACCATCAGAATCAGCAATAAGAGATAATTTCCACCTCCACAATCACCCACTGCTCCCCACCAATTTCAAAATTATTAATTCAGCATACCAACTAACCGACCTCCGCATCCTCGAATCCCTATACATCCTTAGTACAAACCAACCCTCAATGACTATAGTTCTGCCTTCAACTTAAACATAGCTAAATAATTTCCTCTGAACCACCACTGAAAAGAAATCCGCTATCACTCTCCAGCTTCACCTCCCCATCCTCGTTTAATAACCCGGTAACATGCGTTTCAATTTTTTTATATTTTAGCCATTATCTTGCCTCTCTACATTTCCTGTAACTTTTTAAAAATTATTATCATAGCACTGCATAAGTATATTGTGTAAAATCTTTTATTCACTATATTTGTTCACTTTTTTACTTTTCATTTTGAGTACTGATGATGGAAATTGAATTTCCGAAACGTCTGACTAATAAACATGTACCACCTTCTTGTTCTCTTATTCCTTACTATATATATATACATACTCCTGAGTGCCACTTAGAGCATTGTATACATATATATATGTATATATTGGAATATTTGGAACGTTCTCACTACAACTTTTTTAACTGAAATGTTGTCCCCAATTCTTCAAGCGATCTTATCTCTGTGCACACTGACATACAGGCATGTATATAAAGTTATTTGTATATAAAGTTAATGAGTCACGCAGGATACGTCATGAATGCTGCCAAGCGTTAGTAAAACAGATGCGTGTACGAGATTGTTCCAACATGAAAGAATCGAGGCCCACTGGTAAATCATCCGAATATTTAAAACTGTATCCCCTTATGCTGGGTAGGTGTTAGCGAATTTTTCCATCTGCGATACATGAAGTAATATCGGTTTTAATCTGCAACGTTCACGGGTAATTGTATTCACCATTGTATTTTTTCAAGAACTATGCACATATAAAATTTATTAACACTCTGGCGATCTATTTGAGAGAAACATGGGTCCATGCTTGTCCTTTTTGTTGGACAAACGATACTCATCCCTAAACCTTTAGCTACAATTTCGCTCCACACCTCATTATGAAATACATGGATGTAGTGGTAGAAATATTTTAAACTCTCCATAATCACAAGATTTACATTTTCCGTCGCAATGCACGCCTACTCGGTATGATATAACATGGCATAATACCTCTTGTCACACCAATCATCAACAAGGTTCACAACCCAGATCCTTTGTTTCTCTTCTGCAAGCGTTGATTCTTTCACTTCACGATGTGTGTATTCTTTAACATATTTTAATCCTACAACATATTCCATTACATCGTTTGCGCCACGAAAGTCCGTGATGTTCTCACCAGAAATATCCATAGTGTATTTGGACGTTTTCCTCCTGATGCTTCGCACGATTTAGTGTGCGCTTAAAAGCTTCAAAGGAGGGATGACTAGAAGTTCTTTGAGTGTTCAGCACATCTGTAGATTTTATCGAGTACCACTTCAAGAATGTAGAGCATGCAATATCAGCGGTCGCTAGCCTCATTTTTCGTCTACGCGAGAGTTCTTCAACAGGTAAAATATACGTCTGAGAGCCAAGGATTGCTGGGGTCAACTGAACACGCAGGGAGGAGATATGTCCCTCCAATTTGATGGTATCTGGAAAAATCATCGCCCACAATTCACGGTCCACAATTCATCGCCCACAAATCATCGCTCAGGATAATTCATCGACCACAATTCATCGTCCACAATTCATCGCCCACAAATCGTCGCTCAGGATAATTCATCGCCTACGTATTATCGGGACTACCAAACTGTTTATGTATTTTTGCTCTCTTATTTTCGTTTAAACTAACGAAAATATCACAACTTAACCTAACCAATCATCAAGGGCGTACAGTTGACCTAACCAGGCATTCAATTAACCTAACAGTTTAATATTGGTTATTTCACCTAAATATCTTCTGATGTGTTCGTATTAGGCACTCACTATCACATTTTGGGCAAGTTAAGGATGAGAGAATAACTCCGAAATTGATAAAAACATCCAATGCTTTGTCTTCATCTAGTATTATCGGAACTACCTACGAAAAATACATTTTCCGTTTTAAGAGGAAAAACAAAATAAAACGGAAAATGCCCGGTTAGGTCAACTGAACGCCCTTGATGATTAGTTAGGTTAAGTTGTGATATTTCCGTTAGTTTAAACGAAAATGACGAGAGCAAAAATACATAATAAACAGTATATATATAAAATGTATATATGTATAGTATGTTCGGCGAATTGTATGGGCGATGAATTGTGTTGCAGTGAAATGTATGGGCGATGAATTGTGGGCAGTGAATTGTGGGCGGTGAATTGTGGGCGATTAACTTTCCTAGACCCCAATTGGATTAGTAGCAAGAGTCACGTGACACTCTTTTTATTGATGCGCACCATACAATGGGCGGTGCTTAGATTTTTCCTGTGTACATACACGCACACACACACACACATACACACACAAAAGAGAAAATGAAACGCTCAATCAAACAATTTATTTATAATACACGTAATAATAGAAAAAAAATAAACTGTAAAATATCGTCAACAGTTAAATAGGCCCTAAAACAAACTATATATCTATATAACAAATATTCATGCCCCACGGTATCCAAAGGGAACAGTGTCGTAGGTGCCCAGCACCTGGTCTCGTTTCCTGTATGCATTACGACACATCTTCTTACCCCTAAGCTCCTTCACACTCCCCCAACTTCTGTGCCTGGAAGTTATGAGTTCTTACAACCAGGTGCGGTGGTTGGTCACCCTCATTTCCATCATCTTCTAAGCTCACTAGATCTTTGAGCGAATCAAACTTAACGAACTGCCGGTTTGCATGGTTAAGAGCGAGGCTTTTAGGCTTTACGATGTATTTGTGCTCCTCCCCCACCCTCACACGTACCCCGTAAGATTTTGGTCCTGTTGAGGTGAAAGAATCGGCGTAGGCGCTGCCTCCATACTCATCCTTGATCTCGTCAGTCAACTCTCCGAGGAATTCGCCAATAGGAGCCATATATTTGCCTTCTCTCTCCATCAATATCACGCTATCAGTATCTGCGTACAGAACCGGTTGTCCGAGAGAATGTAACAGATGCCATAGCTTGATACGTGCATATGCTGTTGTGAAACTGGCTACAGGTATGTTTGTGACACGTGATGTATCTGTAGCCAATTCAGTTCTGCTGTACCTTATTATGTACGTATTACCCACATTCACGATTTCCATGACTTCTTTATCGACGGCGTTTGCATAATCCCAAACCTAAATATAACTTTGAGCTAGATGGACGTTGCCCTTGTCTGTATTCTGGGCAAATTTCCCCCAATGACTATTTAGACATAATTTTGCACTATAGCGCTTCCCTGGATTTCGTGCAATTTGGCCCCATTCAAGCTGTATCCCTTCACGATCACGATAGAGTTTTATATAGGACGATTCTTCATTTTCGGTCTCAACTCCTCGCGGGTATCCTGATGCTTCTGCCTTATCCTTCAAAAAAGCATTCATATACGGTGTGAAAAGGTTGGGAGCTTCTGAAATCTCCACACCTCATATATCTTTAGTATTCTGTACCCGCGACGAATGGCTAGGGACAGCTCAGGACTTTTATAATCGTCTCTGATCTTCCTCTGGTTGATTGTATGATTACAGTCCCCATTATTCTCTGCACACTTCACACAGAGAGGGAACATGAGTTTGTGGTCTATAACAAGGGGTAAGATTAGCATCCATAAGTCTGCTGTTGTATGCGTGTGAGCCAGTAAATAGCCTTATACCGATAAGTTATCGGTGATAACTAAGCAGAACGTTCAGGGGAATGACGGCAAATATGTCGTTTGGCATGAAGTTATTCTTGAATACGACAAAACACAATGATGCCATCGTAGTTGCGGCTTGTAGCGGATCACAGTTGAAACGCTTCATGTACATTCTTCTAAAGGCTTGGAAGCATACTCTAATTACGCGTACGTCATTCACACAATAACTTTCACACTCATATTGTAAAGATTATCGTCATTAAACTTGTAGTAGTGCTCAAAGTTTTCACGATCGCTTGCCCTCATGCTGTCATAGTTAAAGTTAATGTTTAGGGGGTGGTGGTCCTACATAGTTCAAAGTGTCGTGAGTGAGGAATGTGTAAGGGAAATACCCTTTTGAAACATCAGCGTCTACGTCCATCACCTTGGGTAGCTTAGCTAATTTACAAGGTGTGAATAACAGGGTGTCTTTAAATTGAACATTTCCTCTTATTTGCATCTGTATAAGCTAGTTTTCTCCTTTCAAAGGATAACCCGTGAATATCTCTGAGGACTCGTGTTCAAGCAGCTCCTTATAAACGAATTGTGTATCAAGTTTTTTCGCGTTATAGACAAGAATATACACAGTCATTTTTTTGAACTGGTCCGCTAGCTGGACAATATAGTTCACAAACAGTTTCACTGGGGAATCTCTTGCAGGCACCTTAAAATGTTTGTCCGCTTACCACATCTGCGACATTCATTACACTCAACATTCATACATTCGTCACAAATGGTCTGGCTTACAAGTAAATGCGGGATAACCTCTTTTGTTTGGGGATCCGTGTAGGTCTCTATATTGTAGTACACAGTTATACAAGGCTTATTTTTAGGTTTGGTGTCTTTCCTATGACAAACATGCTTTACACCATCCGCCTTACATTTTTCATGGCATGCAGAACAATGGATTTCATCACATTTATGTTCAAACTTCCCCCAGTTATCCATTGTATGAAACATGCCACACTGGCTAATTCTCATTTTCCTACACGTCCCATTTAATTTATGGAAATCAAAGCAGTTATTATTGAAAAACGTTTGTATACATACATTACAATCTCTCTTTTCATCTTCAGCCACTCGACTTTTACATCTGGAGCTTTTACACGTTCTCAAACCATGTGGAATTCTTTACAATGTTTCAGTAGATCATTTGTAAACTCGAGACAACCCTTACAGAAATCATGATGTCTTCCATATTTTCGGCTTTTATTGTAGTAATGTCTAATTAAGAATTGAAATGTTTTGTTTATAAGAATTTAATAATATTTGTTTAATAAAGAAGATAATAATGTTTAATAAGAAATGTAATTACGCTAAAATAATTGTTTGGTTATAAAATGGTAGTTGGCAACACTCCGAAATGGTCTAGAGGCAGAGAAAAACAGAATGCCCAAAAACGACAGTTATTGGACGGCCGTTAGCCTAATAAAGGTGCTTTTTTTGTATTACGATGTTTTTGTAAATTTAGAATATTCTTTCGTGTCTCTCTCCGGCTAAATGTTAACGCTAATTTCCCCCTCGCATTACCCCGTTTATCTAAAAGTGTTTTCGGAATAAATAAAAGTCAGTAAAGTGTAACTAAGTGTATAATTATCCCCGGTCTCCTTCGCGTTGTTAAAAGTGAAATGTCGCTCACCGGCTCAACCGTCGGCCCACGTCTACCCGTTGCCCGTGTTTATAAAGTACAGCGAAGCGAGTGTAAAAAGAGAAAGGGCAAAATGATAAAAGAAATTGGATAGAAAATAAAGTAAATAATGAATTATAAATGAGGGGAATGGGAATCACTACATTATCATAACTCACGTAAAGAGCCTTTATATTGTGGATGGGAAGATATGTTATCGCCGACAAACCTAAAAGAATTAGAGGTTCTGTACGATCTCTCACACTGCTTTTAAAAAACATACACAGTCCTACGACGATCATCCATCCAAATACAACTATACGCACACCCATTTCCTGTTCTACACTTCTCAACACTTCAGGGCCCATATCACAGTCATATTTAAGCCTGCAGTCTGTCGCCAGTTTACCTGCACACTGTACTATCGTCGGCATCCAAATTCTTTTGGTAGCTGTATTTAGCACAGAAAACAAATGGGGCAAGATTTTTGCTAAAAAGCCGCACCTGCGATCGAGATCAGTGTGTCTTTTGTATATCTGGTAGCTGTTAAAGTTAAGAGTATAAGGCTTGGCGTCGTGACCTATAGCTGGGAAGACGTGGTCTCTATCGATCGTGAAATTCTCCGTGTTAAATTCTGTCACGTTCTGGGTTGCCTGAGCGATGCATGATAAAATATAGGCCATATCCTCGGTCGCCAGACGCCTGTATGGTATCACTATCCAAAAGTCGTCTCTAGCTCCATCATTTACCCCGAAACCAAGAGCCAGTTTTACTCTGGAATCGCGCCCCTCACCGCGCTGAAGGGCAAACTCTACAACACGTTTAACTATGCGCCGCAGTCCGTGTTCAACACCGTTGTTATACATGACTCGCGGATCGATTCTAACTGAGTAGCGCCTTCTAAATATTGTCTGGGTGGAGGTGACGTTGCACGTCAGTTCGAATGCTAGGCCGTCGTCTACAGGATGAGACATTGCTTCCGAGGCGACGGGCACAGTTGGAGGCGGTATTGAACAGGGATAAGTGGGGACAGTTTTATTTGTAGAAGGAGCTATTGTATGGGATGTACCGTAAGACGTGGAGGGTTGAGGCTCTATCACATTGGATAGTGTGGGTGCTAAGGTTGTCACTGCTGACGGTTTCGGAACGATAGTGGGGCAACGTTGTCGGTGCAGTCTGTAGCCTCACCAAAAATACACTATCGTCACCATCACCAGATTCATCTGCAGTATTTACGATGGGTACATATTTCTGTTATAGTACCTATTTTCGTCATCATTCACGGTTCTGGGGAAGAAGAAAAACAAGATTGTAGAATACACTATGAGGAGCAATACTTAAATTTTTTATTATATTTTGTAAATGTTTCACTTAAGAGTGTGACGTGTTAGAGAGGGATTCTGTAGAAAAATTCAGGTTCACAAGCCCTTCTACATGCATTATATCCGGTCCTACAGGTTGCTGTAAAACCGTGTTTATGCTTAAAATTATTAAAGATAAAGATGTTTACGATGTTAGCTCGATAAAGGGCGTTGAGCATACTGTTATTGTAATTGATGATCTCATGTTAGAAATGAATAAAACGTTCGCTGAAACATTTACAGTATTCTCCCACCATCTTAACATAAGTGTGTTCTTCATCAATCAAAATCTGATTTTCAAGAATAGATACATGCGTGATGTATCGCTAAATACCCAATATCTAGTCTTATTCGCACAACGTAGAGCTGTGTCATAAATTGGGGTATTGGCCAATCAAATGTTCCCAATCAGCGTAAGGAGTTTTTGGAAGTTTATAAAGACGAGACAAGTCAACGTTACGGATATTTGGTTTGTGACCTTCACCACGAAACACGTTTAGGGTGCTTCTAAGAAAGAGTATATTTCCGAACGAGGCTGAAACAGCGTATATCCCAGAATGACGAAGAGGTTAAAGAAATACCATGAATTGCTAAAAATCTATCAACAACTGCTGCGCACTCTCCGGCGACTGTTTGCTAAAAATATTGACTTTACACGCACACTTTTTGAAATGCATCTGTGAATTCTGCCTTAACGTTATAAAATGCAATGTACCAATGAAGGCCACTCAGAAGTCGCGCTTACGTCATTAAAGGAACATAGTAAATGCACTCGCTGGTAAAAACCAAGTGTGGGAAAGAAAAAGCGTATTATTGTGCAAAACGGAGGACCGTTCCTCCCTATCTTGTTTTCATTTTGGCATCTTTATTGCCTACTATAATATAATGAAGAAAGTGGTCGTGATTCCACACGAAGTGTATGCTTCGTTACGAAATACAAAGAATCAGGAATCAGTTCAAGAGTTCGAACATTATAAGAAGCAGGCCGAGGTACACATAGTTATCAGGTATAGCAGTGATGATGTTGAACGTAGCGGCACAGAGCCTGTGGCCGAGACTAGAGACGATCAACCATAGAACAACGGAGTAAGCTCGCAACACTTCGAGCATGTATTAAAAACTAGTCTACCTCATAAATTGAGTAATAAAGGTATAAGTCTTTATAACCTATTGAGTGAGGACCCTATTATACAATGGTCCGATACTGGCGAGGTTTTTGTTGAAGGAGCAAAGGCACATGGCACGAATACTATTGATATCGTACATGATGTGGTGAGAAAGTGGGATATGCCTTCACAACAGGATGGGAACATATTAAAGCGAGCTTACAACAAATAAGCATTCCAAAAACGCTGATAGGCAACCAGAACAGAATAAAAGACTTGGGGCAAGCAATGCGTATACCACAGCAGAGCATTCCTTCGTCTGCGGTGGTAACATCTCTGAAGAGAAAGAAGAGGCCACCCAGCAACGCCCAACCCTACCCAAGCGCCTCTAAAATATGCAAATGGCTAACATATTAAGAAAAATTTATAATGACATTTCTAATCCAGCCTCCTACGGGGGAATTAATAGACTGTATAGAGGCGTTTATAATGAAGGAATAGAGAAAAAGGATGTTAAGAGGTTTTACGTGAGCAGGACGCTTATACACTTCATAAACCGGTTAGACGAAGGTTTAAAACTGCCAAGACAGTAGCCGCCCCGGTTGATTCTCTTTGGCAAGCTGACTTAACTGACATACAAAGGTCTTCGGTGTATAATGACGGCCACCGATACATCTGTTTATGATGGATGTGTTCTCTAGATACTTGTGGCTAATTTCTCTGAAAAATAAACCGCATGAAACAGTTGCTAAAGCTATAAATGCTATGATATTAAAGGAGAATAGAATCCCCGAATATTTTTGTACAGATTTGGGCAAAGAATTTATAGGCCGAGCTTTACAGAACATGTTGACAGAGCTTAATATCAGTTATTACACAATCAATTTTATGCATAAGGCATCTTTAGCCGAGAGAGTGCAGTGTACCATAAAGGAACGTATGCATCGTTATTTTATGTATAAAAACACGAACAGGTACATAGACATTCTGGAACAGTTGGCTTCATCCTACAAGCGCTCACGCCATCGTATGATTGGTACATCCCCTATCGAGCTTTTAAAAAGAGTCCCGCATACAGAGATTGAGGCGAGAAAAGATAGTTTCAGAACGGTGCCATACACTGCGCGTTTCGAAATCAATGATTATGTAAGGCTGTCACGAGCTGGGAATAAATCCGCGAAAGGATTTGAGCAAGGATGGACTCAGGTGATTTTTAAAGTTAGAGTAGTCAAGCCTAAAGAAAGCGGGGTCGTTATGTACAGTGTCGAGGATTCGAATGGTGAAGAAATTTGGGGGTGGCCTTATGGCGTTTAATTTAGGCGTTTAATTTAGGAAAAAGTTATTAAAATTGAAAAAATTTTAGGAAGCAAAGAAAGGTACAGGGAAGAGAAAGATGTATCTGGTGAATTGGCTAGGGTACCCTTAAAATTTCAACTCCTATATAAAAGCAGAAGCAATAATGAAATTTAAATAGTATACAACATTTTGCCTAACCACTACTACGTCACACTGCCCTCTTCTGCCTCTTTGGATTCGCATCCGGACAATACTCTGACCAACTTTATAACAGAGCTCGATAGGCCCATCGATTTGGGGCATGAATCATACGAGGTCGGATTGTGTGAATTTCAATTGACCAGCAAACGTTTAAGTATTGAGAAGAAAGAGGTCGTTTTTATGATATTTAGAAGGCGCGATGAGTGTGAAAAATTAGCCCTAACTTTAGATGATACAGATACTATGCGTTCAGCCAGGAGCGGAGAGGTGCAGTTCTACAGTACAGAAGTAACACTCGGTCCGGGGCATTATAACAGAACGGAGGATATTGTAAGAGACTTAAATGGGAGTCTGAAAAGTTCAAACCTCACGTTTGATTTAGTTTACGAAATCATAAACAAAGATAAGACGGCACATACTTTGTTGTTAAAATCGAAGGATCGTAGAAACAATAAAGCCAAAGAACTGTTCAAAATTTTACTTGAGGGCAGATGTGGCTTAGCTTTCGAAAGAGATACTTTTCACGAGTCACAGCATGACTTTGTACCAGCTAAAACTCGAGAATTTTAAAAAATAGCGACCCTTCCACCCCTATTTACAGTGACATTGTGGAACATCAATTTGTAGGGGACAGTCAGGTACGCCTGTTACGCATTGTGCACATTCCCAATCATAGAGGAGAGTTTGAGCATTATATGTAATAAACCTCATTACGTCAAAGTTGCACCTAATCTACTAAGCTTCAAAGACGCGAAGAGAAAAATGCGCAGTAGGTAGGTGTTTTAGAAGGAGAAACAAAGAACAAAAGGTTACTATAAGGGGAAGAAAGCATACTGTACGGCGTGGAAAAAGAAAAAAAAGATAAATAAATAAGCAGCTTGTGGTGTAAAGCGGAAAAAGGGCTAAAAAAAAATAATGTTTGTTCTAAACGTATGAAACCAGTCGTGGACTTATTTTTTAAAAACTAATATAAGGTAAATCTGATACAACTATCTCTCATAGGTGATTGTACAACTGAAGTGGAAGGCTGCATTAATGATTGCTATGGGACACTTTATACACCCACACACACACAGTTCGAAGTGCTGCAAATCAGAATTAACTCTCTTTGATGTGCCACCAACGCAAACAATTATTGTGGAGTCCGTATTCGTTACAATCCAACCTCTCGACGCTATTGGGTCAACGACTCTTCCTAAAGAGTTCGTGATTTCATCGTCAGGTAGCCATTTTTTTTATCCCTCAAACGTATTTCTTTACATTAAACTAAGAATCGCACATTCGAATGGCACAAATTATGAAGAGGGTTACGCTGTATATCCTGAAAACAACTTCATACATACGCTAATAAGTCAGTGTCATGCGTACCTAAACCAGACAAACGTTTCGCCAGGGGCTAGCTATCATCATTATAGAGCCTATTTAGAAATTGTTTTAAACTTTACGAGAGATGCAAAAGAGATACATTTAGCGGCTCATGGATATTATATGACCCAATTGAAGGGACGAACAGTGTAAAAAATAAATTAAAAAATTCTAAAGAGAATGTTTACGATTGCTACGGAAGATTACACTGATTTTTTGTCACAAGAAAAAATGCTTTTTAACGGTGTTACAATGAGAATGAAAAATTACACGCACATCCCGAGATATGCTTAAATCTGGATGAGGGTAGCGAACAATCTATTAAGCCTACTGTTGTACACATTTTAAACGTATCTTAGAATTCGCCGCGTGAAGCTATCCGTCACCAAACAGATGTAAATTGAGAAACGCTTGTTAAAAAATAGAGCAAAATATCCAACGAGACGCTTGAATTTAAAAATGCATACAGTCACGGCCAGAGTAACTAGCAAGCACATAGAAAATGTGACATTGTGAATTCTCCAACAACGCGTCCTTATTGGCATGCTTGATCATAAAACTATGGTTGGTGAGTATAAGAATTAGGCTTTCAAATTCCAAAATTTTGATGTAAAATATATAAATTTACACGTTAATGGTACATCTTTGACGGACCTTTGGAAGTGAATTACTCTACAGACACCGAGTTTTTCTTGTTCACGCGCATACTACAACCTGGCCCGCAATATTAATGGCAGTGATATATTTGGGGCAGGCGTGACGATAGACGAATTTATAAATGTGCAGAAACTGTACGCTTTTGATCTTTCGCCTGATCAGTGTGTTAGCGTAAGCACACATCTAAACCCATAGTTACAGGACATCCTTGGGGTACGATTTGAATTTGGCGAAGTATTAGCCACCCCGATAAGTGTGCTGTTTTACTTGGAAAGCCAGATCATCGTCGAGACTCACCGTTTCAGAAGTGTCTCTGATGATTTTTAAAAATAATGGAAGCAATGACGATACACAAGGTAATGATGCAGGATTATTTCACGCGAAACATATTCGTTGGGACTTATGCAAAAAATAGAACATTGAAACGGTTCTAGGAAATTTCGCCGCAAACATTTTCGCCGTAGGAAAATTCGCCGTAAACATTTTCGCCGTAAACATTTTCGCCGTAAGACAAATTCGCCGTAAGGACATTTCGCCGTAAATTTTTTTAAAAATAATGAATGGATGATAAAGGGTATTATATAAGCATTAAAAAGGCAAGTCTTTATTCAATGGTAAAAGTCAGTGATAAAACTTCTTAAAAATAAACTCTCTTCCTTCATCAAATTGGTTATGAGTTTCTAGATACTTGGATGCATGTTAGTAATAGAGCTTTGTATTGCATTGTGGAAGCCTTCTATACTGTTGTTCGTTCTCGGCATATTATTATGAGTTCTTTCGACAACATTCCACAATTCTATAGGAAATGTTGGCTCCATTCTTCGCCTTCGCGCGCCTCGGCCTCGTTCTCCTCCTATATAGTGAGTTTCAAAGCAAGATAAGGAATTTATTTAAGAAATTTATTTAACCAAACTATCACGACTTAACCTAACCAATCGTCAATGCCGTACAGTATAAAGAATGTTGGCTCCATTCTTCGCCTTCGCGCGCCTCGGCCTCGTTCTCCTCCTATATAGTGAGTTTCAAAGCAAGATAAGGAATTTATTTAAGAAATTTATTTAACCAAACTATCACGACTTAACCTAACCAATCGTCAATGCCGTACAGTATAAAGAATCTTAATTGTGGTAGACTGCTCGAAGCTAGGTAGACCGCACACTTAACCAGCACCGGCTATTATAAGGGTTCAGTTAAACTTTTTTTTTAATTTTAATTTTATTTTATTTACGGCGAAATATCCTTACGGCGAATTTGTCTTACGGCGAAAATGTTTACGGCGAAAATGTTTACGGCGAATTTTCCTACGGCGAAAATGTTTACGGCGAATTTTCCGGTCACGCATTGAAATAACCGATTTCGAAAAAAATGCTGCATTTATAGTAAACACCGATTCACTTTGTAGCCATGGTACCCACTGGTTCGGGGTATTTTTAAGAAATAGAAATGTGTCTGTTGTTATGACTCTTTCGCACTACAATTATGGCTCGACCCCGTAATTATGAGTTTTATAAAACAGCTACGTATACCACGAATCGTGTGGAACCCACAACGTTATCATGTTTATTCTCAAATGTGTAGGGACATCATTGCCTCTGCTTTATTTCATTTCTGGCTAATGAGAACAGGTATTCAGCTTTCTTAAAAACAATGGACTTGTGCAATTATGAATTTAATGATAACCTCGTGTTTAGTGAGGTAGTCAACAGATTCCCACTTGTAAATGAAGCAAACACACGTATTGTATAAAATGAGTACACACACACACACACACATATACTGTATATATATATATATATATTAGTGGTGGACCGGATGTCAGTTTTTCAACATCCGCGGATGCGGATGTGGATCTTTAATTTCATATCCGCAGATGCGGATGCGGATATTTAGTTAATCTATCAATATAATATAGACTTATGAATATACGACAATTTTTCAAATTTCGTGATATTACCATTATGGCAGGGAATGCATAAGAATTAAAATTAATATTAATGTTTTCATTATGATAAAACTAATAACTCTCAAAAGTTTCAGCCACAGAAAATTCAATGAAACAAGTTTCATTCAATTTTCTGTGTTACCAGGTATTTATATTTTGAGGTTTATATATTTGTTTGTTCACTACTAATTAATACGTTACATGAAATGTGCATGACTGGGCCTTATAAGCTACTTTATAAGCTAATTTAATTGTAAATTTCGTAATTTATTAGAGGTAATATCCGCATAACATCCGCAGTCAGAAGTGCGGATGCAGATGTTAAAAATGATGCGGATACGGATATCTGGTCCACCACTAATATATATAACATATATATATATAATATATATATATATATATATATATATATATATATATACACACACACAGTGTCCATAAAGTCAAGTATCATAGGAACATAACCAATGTCTATTTATTTGTCTCCATCAGGACAAGTATGTTGAGGAACACTCAAACAAACCTGCTTTTCGTTTACAAGCATGTTTTTAGATTGGTGGGAATCATTTCCAACAAATAAATAAAACAAAATAAATAAACAAACTAAATGTATTTTCCGATGATAGCTAAAATTGTACTACAATTATTCATATAAATGTAATAAAAAATCTTATTCCTAATTTCATATCCGTTAAAACTATATATATATATATATATATATATATATATCGGCTATTGATTGGTGGCGCAGAAAACGCAGTTTAATAATAAACAGGAACTTTTAAAATTGCTCAAGGAATTCTACCCACAACTATGTATAAAAATTATATTCACCCCGTCTAAATCGATTTACCATTTATTTAAATACAAGGATGTTACTCCTACACTTCTTAAGTCATCCATAGTTTATCAATACAAGTGTGACCACTGTATGGGGTCATATATAGGTAAAACTAAAAGACGTTTAAAATCCCGTATTTACGAACATCTCGGTAAATCGGTCCGTACAAATTTACCCCTTGGCAAACCACCTAATTCTCTCATACGTAATCACTCGCACAACAATAACCACCCAATTTCACAGTCTAATTTCGCCGTTCTTGCTGCCGGAAGCTCTGACCTTAAGCTTAAAATTATGGAGTCTCTGTTTATTTATAAACTAAAATCAGACCTAAATTCTGACGAATCATCGATAGATCTGCTATGTTTTGGTTAAGGTTTATTTTATTTACGTTTCAGTTTTAATGCTTTTACTTTTTATAATTTTAACTTTTTAACTTCACATTTATTTACCTTTTAGTTTTAATGTTTTACATTTAATTAGCTACTTTTTATAATTTTTTAAGTTTATTTTAAATTGTTATTAAGCAAATTGTATTGTGTATGTGATTTGGCATTTTATTGTTTTAGCCCTGAAGATGGAATTAGTGCATTCCGAAACGTTGGTACTATTAAACCTTGAAGGATGTTTGTATTTTCTCTGGTGTTCCTGTTTATTTATATATATATATATATATATATATATATATATATATATATATATATATATATATGTATATATATATATGTATATAATGCGTAAAAACAAAATCATTTATTATTGCCTAGAATTGTGCCACTCCTCTTTGTATAAATGTAATAAATAACTTCTCCTAATTTTATACCTATTAAAACTATATATATATATATTACGTAAAATACGATGTATACGATACATGAAATTATGTACTAGGGGCACATTATATTTCCTCACCCTTTCTTCTTAGCTAAATGATAGATCATGGGGCTGAAATGTCCTTTGGGCCGTAAGTTTGAACTTTCTGCGCTTCACATAACAAGAATATTCCAGTTTGAACCTGCCCTCCTTGTATAAAACCGATGGTTAACGCAGTTTCGAAAATGGCGTCTGATAGTGATGTGCGTCGTAAACAAAGAGATGTTATCGAGTTCTTAACCGCAGAGAAGGAAGCAGTGGGAAATATTCACAAACATCTACAAAACGTTTACGGAGATGCTGTTGTTGATCGAAGCACAGTTGGACGCTTGTCTAAACGTGTGAGACCATCGAAGAGGGAGAGGGCCAGCCTCGATGATGAGCCACACAGCGGTCGCCCGGCATCGGCTGTCACATCTCACACTGTGCAAAGTGCTAACAGCATCATTTGATCAAATCGGCACGTCACATAAAAAGAGCTATCACTGAACTTAGGA
This sequence comes from Bathynomus jamesi, assembly GCA_023014485.1. Taxonomy (NCBI): domain Eukaryota; kingdom Metazoa; phylum Arthropoda; class Malacostraca; order Isopoda; family Cirolanidae; genus Bathynomus; species Bathynomus jamesi. The sequence continues at coordinate 746,376 of JAJOZX010000479.1, read as the reverse complement.
ATTCGTGAAGGAAGTGTGAATATGATAATTCAGCAACTGGGATACTCAAAAGTGTGTTCACGGTTTGTTCCTCGCCAACTGACTGAAGATCACGAAGCCCAAAGAAAAGAAATTGCTTCTTCTTCTTCGAGACAGAAGGGGATGACTGACTTTCACGAACTGTGGCTGGGGATGATACTTGGGTACACCACTTTGAACCTGAAACAAAATGCCATTCCATGGAGTGGCATCACACAAACTCCCCACGCAAGAAAAAGTTCAAAATGACTCCCTCTGCAGAAAAGGTTAAGGCCACCATCTTCTGGGATATGAAAGGGGTCATTCTGGTGGACATTATGAAGAAAGGACAAACAATCAACTCAGAGGCATATATTGCTACCATACAGAGACTCCAGAGACGTATAAAGCGAGTTCGACCGGAGAGAAAACTGGAAGACGTCCTTCTTTTGCACGATACGCAACAGTTTGCAAACAAGAGAGGTCATCGCAAAAATGCGCTTCACTGTGCTACCCCACCCTCCATACGGCCTGGATCTGGCACCTTCAGACTTCCATTTGTTTGGGCCAATGAAGGATGCTATTCGTGGAAGAAAGTTTCAGAGTGACGATGAGGTTGTTGAAGAGGTTAAGAGGTGGTTCTAGCGGAACCCAACGACTTTTACCAGCAAGGAATAAAGGCCCTTGTTTCGAGATGAAGGAAAGCCGTAGAAAAGGATGGTGACTATGTGGAAAAATAAAACCTTGTACAAAAGGTATGTAGCTACTTGTGTACAAAATTTCTGAAACTTACAAGGAAACTTGGAAAGTAAAAAAAAGGTGGGTTAAAATATATTGAGTGGCCCTCGTATTAATAAAATGATTGTGCCACAACTAAATTATAAATGTATCACATATACTTTTCTTAAATACGGAATAAATTAGTTTTATTTTTTAATAAAATGTTGAAAACACAAGGTTGATTCTAATCCTGCCAACACACACACACACACACACACACACATACACACAAGAAAAAATAAACCTTACATCGTTTCTTCCATTATCTCGCATTCCGTGTTTCGGGGCCTCTCTTCGTATAAAACAACCGGATCATCCCTAAAAGAAAAAACAAAAATGTTACAGTAACCCGCGCTTTATTTTTATTGTTATGATTATTATTATGATTATTATTATTATCATTATTTTCTCAGGAAAAATCGGTTTCTTATTCCTCAAGGTCGCTGATTTGAACTTCCTGTTCCATCATATGCTCAAATTGCAGCACACACCGAAGTAAATCTTCGTCAGTGCTTTAGAATAAAAAGTATAAATGTAATAAATAACTTACTCCTAATTTTATAGCTTTTAAAACTATATATATTACATAAAAATGCGAC